>PISW01007366.1:5307-91372 GCA_004023785.1 Mungos mungo
GAGAGAGGGAGAGAGGGAGGGGGGGAGAGAGAGAGAGAGAGAGAGAGAGAGAGAGAGAGAGAGAATCCTAAGCAGGCTCCTAGCTGTCAGCATAGAGCCCAATGTGGGGCTTGAACTCATAATTATGAGATCATGACCTGAGCTGAAGTCAGATGCTTAACTGACTGAGCCACCCAGGCGCCCTGTGTGGGAGTCTGTTTATCTCTCGTTTCCATGCCTGTGGTATCCCTCCCTCCTGTGGACAGTTCTGAGTCCATTTAGGTCCTGACTGCTTCTGTGCTTCTCCAATCTCTTCAGTGTGTCCTCTTCCCTACATTTTATAGTGGAGCTTATTCTGCCAGTCTTCAGGTCATTTTAACCGTAATGTATTATTTAGTTGTGTCCATGGGATGAGGTAAGCCTAGGGCCCTCCTACTGTGACATCCTCCCCAGAAGTTTGGGACTCATTTTCTGTATTGACAATCATGCCACCTGTGAACAAAGACAGTTTTCTTTCTTCCTCCCCAATCTGTATACCTTCCATTTCCTTTTCTTGTCTTATTGCATAAGTTAGGACTCCCAGTATGCTGCTGAAAAGGAATGATGAGAAGGGGACGTCGTTGCTTTCTGCCTGATCCTAGTGGGAAAGGGTCCAATTTCTTACTTCGATGTTAGCTTGTGGCTTTTTATTCCTCAAGTTGAGGGATATTCCTCTATTCCTAGTTTACTGAGAGTTGTGTGTGTGTGTGTGTGTGTGTGTGTGTGTAAATCATGAATGGGTGCTGAATTTTGTCAAACTCTTGTTCTGAATCTATTGATACAATCACACAATTTTTCTTTTTTAGTCTGTTGGTGTGATGGATCATACAAGTTGACATTCAAATGTTAAGCCAGCTCGATATACCTGAGTTAAATCTCACTAAGTCATAGTATATAATTCTTTTTGTGCACTGTTGGGACTCAATTTGCTAATATTTTGTTGTGGATTTTTGCAACTAGGTTAATAAGAGATATTAGTTAGTCTGTAGTTTTCTTGTAATGTCTGGGTGGTTTTGGCATTAATGTTGGCTTCATAGATTGAGTTAAGAAGTATTCCCCTTCCTTCTGTCTCCTGAAGAAATGGTAGAGAACTTTTTATAATTTCTTAGTTATGTGTTCGGTAAAATTCACCAGTGAACGCATGTGGGTCCGGTGCTCTTTGTTCTGGAGAGTTAGTCATTATTGATTCACGTTCATTAATAGATATTGGGCTCTTCAGATTGTCTGTTTCCTCCTTCATGTTTAAGAACAGTTTGGTGGAATTCTTGAATGGCTGTCTTTTCCTTTTAGCACTTTGAATAGGCCGCCCCATTGGCTTTTGCCCTCCATGGTGTCTGATGAGAACTGAGCTGTTAACCTTTTTGAGGAGTAGTTGTCCATGAGTTATTTTTGTCTTATTGCTCTCAAGATTCTCTTTGCCTCTGTCTCCTCACAATTTGGCCATGACGTGTGTAATGGGGGACCTTTTGAGTTTATACTACATTGGAATTCATTGAGTTCTTGGATGTAAAAATTAACATTCTTCATCAAATTGAAGATGTTCTCAGACATGGTTCCTTTGAATGTTCTTTCTGCACTTTTCTTTTTCCTCTCCTTCTAGGATTTCCCTTATGTGTCTGTTAGTATACTTATGGTGCCCACATTTCTCTGTAGCTTGTTCATTTCTCTTTATTCATTTTTCTTTTTTCCTTAGGGTGGATTCTTTCAATTGATTTAACTTCAGTTTCATTGATTCTTTCTCCTACCAGCTCAAATCTGTTATTTACCCTGTAGTGAATTTTTCACTTCAGTTGAGTTTTTCAACACCAGGATTTCTATTTGGCTCCTTTTTTTTTTTTTTTTTTTTAAGGCTTCTAACCTCTTTACAGTCACTATTTGATGAGACATCTCATATTTTGATTCTTTAGACTTGGTTCTTTTCGTTCTTTGAACATTTTTATACTAGCTGATTAATGTCTTTGTCCAGTAAGTTCAAGATTTAGACTTTCTCAAGAACAGGTTCTATTGAGTGCTTTTTTTTTTTCTTTTCTTTCTTTTTTTTTTTTTAACATTTATTTATTTTTGAGAGACAGAGAGATAGAGTATGAGTAGAGGAGGGCAGAGAGAGAGGGAGACAAAGAATCCAAAGCAGGCTCCAGCTCCAAGCTGTCTCAACCCTGACACAGGGCTCGAACTCACAAACCGTGAGATCATGATCTGAGCTGAAGTTGGCCGTTCAACCAGCTGAGCCACCCAGGCGCCCCTGAGTGCTTTTTTTCTTTTGCATGGGCCATACTTTTCTATTTTTTGTATGTCTTTTTTTTTTTAATTGACATTTGGTAATTCTGGATATCAGATTCTTGTCTCACCCCTCCAACCTGGATTTTGTTGTTGTTTGTTGTTGCTGTTTGTTTATGACCTTCCTGAATAAATTCTGTAAAACCTGGATTCTTTGCTGCGTGCTAACTCTGAAGTCTCTGCTCAGTTAACTTCCTGGTCAGCTAATGGTTAGACAGAGGGCTCCTTAAATTCCCTGAACTGGTGCATCTTCCACCTTTGCTAAGGGACTTCTCTGTGTGTTGAGACACGCCGTCAGTATTTTTGCAGTCTACAACCCTGACTTCGCTTTTCAGTCCTGCTTGTGCAGATCCACGACGTGAGACAGATGAGAAATTCCGGCCTTCTCAGGTCTTTCCTGGGCAGCACACAGCCCTACAAAGCACCCTACATATACAGACTCTCAGTGATATTTTGAGGCTTTTCACATTTCCCTATGGTCATCTCATTCCCCATCTCTTTCAAGTTTGCTGTTGCTCCAGTGGGATTTCTGCCTCAGGCAGCTGAGACTGTTTTTTTTTTTTAAACAAATGCCCTGGTGTTAGGACTTTCCTCGGAGCAGAGCGAGCTCTGAGTCAGGTCAAGTGGAGATAAGCCCCGTAAATGGCCCTTTCTAGGGAGCTGCCAGACCGGTCAGACATTGACCGTTTTCTGGGGATGTGGCTTTTGGGGATTTCTAAGCTGGTTTTGCTTCTTTTTAACGGCTGACCGGCTGCTGGTTTTCTGTTACTGTGGTTCTGGGTCTGTTGGTTTTCATGGCTCTCATGGAGCGGGAGGCACAATATGGGAATCAAGCAAGGTGAAACGCCACAAGCTTTACTGTTTTGGCTGTTTTTCTTGAATAAATATTCTTCGCTGTTGCAAGTTTTTGGTTAATTTCCAGAGTTCTGAAAATGTTGATTTTTGACAATTTTTGCTTGTGTTCTAATTGCTTTTATAGAGGAGATTTTCAGAGGTCCTTACTCCACCATTCTAGAAGTGTCTCCTCCATTAACATTAATCTCTGTACTGTGCTGTGATATAATATGTATTCAGGGCGTGCTGGCGAATATGCAATTTTGGCCCCAGACAACTGTGTTTTTTTTTTTTTTTTTATCTTTTTCCTGCCTTTAAAAAAATTTATTTATTTTTGGGAGAGTGTAAGTAGGGGAGGGATAGAGAAAGGGGGCAGAGGATTCCAAGCGGGCTCTGTGCTGACAAGCTGACAGCACAGAGCCCAATGTGGGGCTCTGACTCATGAACCGTGAGATCATAGCCTGAGCCGAAGTCAGACGCTCAACCGACTGAGCCTCCCAGGCGCCCCTCCTGCCTTTTTCTTATAACTATTAGTCTACGGGTCTTCCCGCAGCAGTCCCGTTTTCCTTGCTAATATACTATTTCCAATATGCTGTGGTGTTAATAATCAAATAGCTGAATTGGTTAGCAATATGTTAAAATAGCTTTGGATGGTCCACTGTAAAGGTTCTGGACTTTGTGACATTGTGACTGCTTAGAAATCATGTTGGCTTTTTCTCTCCTATGTTTTAAAAATGCGATTTCCAGGTTCTGAATGTACAGGTGCGTTGGTGATGTCCAAATCATGGGCCACCCTTGTGCCACAGGACTCCCTGCCGAGTCGGACTGCGTCTGCAGTGGTGTATCTAATTCTGGGAAACGTGTTTAAGATGATGTTGAACAAACAGGAGTTTCAAGGTAACGGTGACCAGGATGGAGAATGAGGATGTTCTGAAACTGTGCCGTACGAGGAATAATTGTAAAGAGTGGTGATATTTCGTTCAGAGAAAGCAAAGCTTGGAAGGAAGGAAAAAACTTATTGGAGAGTAGGACAGGGTAATATGGTAACACAGTTATTGTTTCCCGGAACCATACAGATGCCAAATGTACGATTATGACCAAAAAGTATAGGTTACATTGAAACAGATTCTGACTCCGTGTAAGAGAAATTTCTGCTAATGAAAACTATCCAATAATGTAACCGACTAAGCATTTATTTACCATAGCCTGGGCCTGGGGAGACAAAACTAAATAGGACAGAATCGCTCTAGCGATTCACTTCATAAATGAAAGCTCCGTGCTTAGTGATTAAACGAGGACTAGATGATCATCTGTTAAACATACCGTGTCGGATAGAAGGCTGGAGGATCTTGACAGCTGAGGTCCACTCCACCGCTACCATCTGAAGGGGTGAGACACAGGTTGGAGTCCACTGGCACCTTTTCAGAGCTGGAAAGATAAAACATTCACTGTGAGTCTAGAGTCTCCAAGGAATACAACGTATGTTTGAACTCTACCTACCAAGGTCTGTCTCTGGTCATCAAGTATGAAGTTGGAGGCAAGTTAACTTTACCTTAGTTTTACTGACACCTAGTGGTAAATATGGGTATCAGTATACTCTAAAATGTCAGAAGTAGTGCAAATAAAAATGTTTTAATATTGGGTGCCTGGGTGGCTCCGTTGGTGAAGTGTCTGGCTCTTGGTTTCGGCTCAGGTCATGATCTCATGGTTCAAGGATTCCAGTCCCGTGATGGGCTCTGCGTTGACAGTGTGGAGTCAGCTTGGGATTTTCTCCCTCTCTCTCTTTCTCTGCCCCTTCTCTGCTCACTCTCTTTCTCTCTCTCTCAAAATAAATAATAATAAAAACTAAAAAAAAGAGCTAATATAATAAATAATTTAAAAATGTTTTAATATTTACAAAAATTATTCATTCATATAGTGATAAAAATTATTCATGCTGTGAACTCTTCTCAACAGATTTAAAATTGCTTGGGGCACCTAGGTGGCCCAGTCAGTTAAGAATCCGACTTCAGCTCAGGTCATGTCTCGTGGTCTGTGAATTCAAGCCTGTGTTGGGCTCTGTAAACTGGAGCCTGCTTCAGATTCTGTGTCTCCCTCTCTCTGTGCCCCTCCCCTGCTCATGCTCTGTCACTGTCTCTCTCTCAAAAATAAATAAACATTAAAAAAGATTTAAAACTGTTTAAGTGTTATCTTCGAGATATTTTTATCCTGAAATTATCTTCAATATCTTCATAGTTTTTATTTATAAGCAAAATTATAGTGTTGTAAGGACGCAGGTCTGAATTGGCTTCTCAGAATCATTAGACAATAGAAGGGCACACATTGCCCAAGGAAGGAGGGACCATCCTTGTAACACCCAATCAGGAAAGGCCAGCTAACACCCTTAACATTTCTAAGGACAGGCCTAAAGATAGAAGCTATAGATAATCACCTATTGCTTGAGGCTAGTCACGCCCTACGTGAGGGTCCTGGGCCCATTCTGTAATTGGTCAATACTCTAAATGTTGTGATTGGCTCCCACCATAAGTAACAATGTATGGCTAAAGTTACTGCCAGTAATTTCCTGTAACTCCCCCTTCCCGAACCCATAAAGACCCTACCCTCCCTTTGTTCGGGGCTCTCTGCATGGATCCACTGCGTTGGTGAAGTCTGTGAGCCCGAGTTTATAAGCCCGTAATGATAAAGTCCTTTGCTTTTGCATGCGTGACTCGGTCTCCCTGGCGGTCTCTGGTTTTGGGGGACAATATTGGAAACTTGGGCATAACAGTGTCATAACTACAGCTTCTCACATATTTCAGTTTTACTAGCCTCATGGTTTATAAAGAACAAAAATACCATCTAAACTATCACTTCATTAAATTTTAATGTGTAAGTTGATGTCAGTAACACCCAAAGGTAAAAATCCTTCAATTCAAAGAGAGAATTACAGACACCAATCCAGTACCACGAACAGTAGTTTTTATCATGGTGACACCTGATCTGGAACATTCTTGTGTGTGCTTCTGACAGACAAGCCCGGTTCTGGGGAGACCTGGGAACAACAGGTGCCAGTGGTCTGTGGGGAAATTAACCTCCTGGTTTGGACGTCTCCAGAATGCCTTTATGCTAAATAAATTAAAATAAATGGCTACAGCTATTAAGCTATAGAATGTATACAAATACTTTCTGTAATTCACTTATAAACAAAACAGAAAAGCTGATTGTGCCGAAATTTTCATAGTAAGTGAAGCATATGAAAATTAAGATTATTTGGTGTGGGTGATAGGTTTTAACACCAGGATAAGAAAATGAAATCCTTCTGGGAAGATTGATGGTTATGGTACCATAACATTCTGACATGACATGAAAATGCCACTTGTCCATCCCCATTATGACTTTCAAAGGGATTATAAACTCCAAGTACTTTTGCCTCCTGCAGGTCTGCCTCGCTGCCACATTTCAAAAGGAAAACATGACTGATAAGCCGTTTCTTTTTCCTAGTAACACAGGCAAGTCCTCTACTGCATGGTGAACACAGTCCCTGCAGGAGAGAAAGCAAGCCCTCTGCTGGGTCTGGTGTCCAGGTTTCTGGTCACCACCCTGAGCTGCTGAGTGACTTCCCAGGCCATGCCACTATCCCCTGGCTCAACAGAAGCCAGAATGACGAACGCCATGATGCCTCCACTGGAGAAAACGACTTTGAACTCTCTGCCCTGTTTTGGTGATGTGGGAATTTATCACGATCAGGGATGGCACTCTCTGGAAATGTAACACACAGCATGCCCTTTATTACTACTTAGCATCTGCTAGCTTAGTGTCAGGAGAAATAATGGAAAGGAGAAGGACTCATAAGAAGAGTATTAGCAAATGTAGGCAAAGCCAATTTAAAGTTTCCATTCAATAACTTTTCTCCAGGTGATACATAAGCCGTTTCCCTACATTTTCTCACAGGGGCAGGGACCTAACCTCTTTGTTTCTCTGTCGCATCTAATAGGAGGGCAGTTAAGTTTAACTGATTTCAGTGTGGGGTCTACAGATTTTCATATATTTGATAAACTGAATTAATTCATGGAGCTCTAGAGCACGGGTCTGGGTGTTTAGTGGAATAGCTGTGAAGTGTTTAATGGGCCAGGCTCCTGTCAAGGAGGATTAGGATTGTAGATGACAACCAGCCACCAATGTATTTTGAAAGCATTCTTTAAACTGAAGGCATTTTAAAATCAATAACAATAATGATTTACAGTGATCCCAATTAAAAAATAATGTCTTGCTGTTCTTTCCAAAATCAGTATTGTATACTTTAGGATACTCATAAAGACGTTAACAAGATGGAATAACCTAGCAATGGTGACAGGTGTGATTCCAATTTTAAAAAATGCTACTAATGCAATAATTTATTCTTTGAATAAATTTAAGAATGTAAGCTATTCTTTGTACCTCACAAGGGCTCAAGTTGTTTACAAGAAAGTGCAGTAGGTTAGAAGCAAGAAGATTTACGTCCCAGCTTCCATGCCATGACTTACGAGGTTTGTGACTTATGGCGAATCTCCTAAAATCCCCGAGCTCGGGCCTCCCCATTCCCACGCCTACTTCGCTGAGCCCCACACGGGGCCCAACACACAGCAGGCGTGCGGTTCATGTTTGCTGGGTGACTTAACTAATAAGACTTAAAAATGAAAATAAAAATATTGTCATACGTACCTCAGAAGGGCTGCTCCGAGGCTAACGTGATAAAGTGGTGTAACATACAGGAAAATGGCTTGAGAAGCATATGATGCTATGTAGACATACGGTGCGTTTCTTTCGACAAATGGAGGAAGATGCTCTTTCTCCATGTTTAAAGCGTGGATGTACATGTTTGGTCTCTACCTTAAAAAGAAACTAAGGTAAATATGTTAATAGCTACAAGTTATTTCAGCTCCCTAGAGCTCACTACGAATACTCGGAGGAAAGCATAAGGCTTCAGAGGGCTTCGATGACTGCCTAACATTAGTCTGACGCTAGAGATAAAATATCTGTGATTTTCAATAGTGCAGGTAAACTTTTCAGACAAGTTCTGATTAAAAAGTCAAATGTTCCCTATAATACATTCCCTATGATACAATCATAATACATAATATCTTACCATACTTAAAAAAGAGACATATGTATACTAACCTTTAAGGTCTATGATAGATTGTTAGGTGAAAAATGCAAACTAAACATTTATATTTATACAAAAAATCAACCCACATATTTCTAGGTGTTCAAATATATGTGTTTATCTTGAAAAAGGCCTAGAAGGTACTCACCTAACTATAACAATGATAACAATGATTTACTGAGGATGGGAGTGGAACCGCTTAAGGGCAAGAAGAGACTCTAGCTTTAGGGGTGGTGTTTTAAATCTGTTGATAGAAATGTGAGTAGAATGGACAAGGGCATATTACCAATTCGTAGACTCTGTGGAGCCTCACTTGAATCTTGCGGATGGAAGGGATAACCCTCTATTCAGTCACACAAATAAGGGTGTATTTCTTGTCCTTGCCAGGAGGGGGCACTACAGCTTTCAGTGACACAATGGGTATTCTTTCATGAAGTAGGTTAAATGGTTTTCCCACAGAGAAAAGGCTCATTGGCCAACAGCACTGATGTCTAACACAAAATATGATACTAAAAACAAAACAAAACAAAACACCAAAACCCCAACAAACTAACCCACAAAATCAGAAAAATTAAAATTATGTTTGTTAGTTATATTAGCAGTAATGTAACATTTGTAATGGACATGTTTCTCATTGGAGTTAGTCTACCAGTAAATACGTAAATTGTTTCATTTTAAATTAGTTTTATTATTTCAACACATTTGATTTGCCCAGTCCATTAGACAAAAAGACGTTGAGTAAATGCCACATAATTTCCGTAACCTGAGCGGCCTGCGCACCAGCATGTGACTGCTCGCAGTGCTGGCTGGCCGTTGGTTTCATGGCTCGAGGTCCCCCCTTGGTTGCAGCACTTCTCTCCCTGAGATGCTCCTTATTCTTGCTTGCTCATACTCCTCTTCTTCTAGAAGCTTCCTTTCTTGGGGTACCACATTCTCTGTATACCTTCCATCATCTGGTCTTCGTTCAAGGGGGTCTCTGTCCACAAGTGGCCCCTGTGGCTGTGCTGGGCTTTGTTCATAGCCCGCCGGTGGTTCTGTCACCCCCCCGGGCCCCCCGAGCTCGTCCTCAGGCTTCCTGGCGGGGGGCTGGTTCTCCTTCTGCTCGTACATGGCCAGTCTCTTCTCAACCACCTCACGAATCAACACTGAAAAATTTTTGAAAAATTTTATGTACAAGAGTCACCAGCTGCTCGGATTTGAGTAGTTCTGGTGCTGACTTACGGAGACTGTAAGGCGCTACCCAGGCCTCATCCATTCCCTGGACTGTCACCTCTTCTAGGAGGTCGGCACATTTACCTTCCGCGCCACTTAACACACCGACAATGAACTACATTCGATGCCTGCTTTAGCAGAATATCATTTATGAAGTAATGGCAGAAGATACTGATTCTGACCGAATTATACAACAACCAGAAGTATTATCGAGGGTAAAAATATGCACCTTTTAAAATATAATTGATAAAATAAAACTTTAAACACTAAAACTATATAATTTAATATCTTCCTTCTCTTCATTCTTTCTACTGAAATATTTCAGAAATGACTTTTCTTTTTTTTTTTAAATATGTTATTTTCTTAAGTAGTCTCTAGACCCAACACAGGGCTTGAACTTATAACCCTGAGATCAGGAGCCAGCCAGGAGCCTCAGAAATGACGTTTGCATAAAATAAAAGGACTTACTGTCAAGCACTGTTCTTCCCACCATACTGTATTCCATGGTTTTGTCAACTTCATGCATTAGCCATGGAAGGAATCCTATTTCAATATCTGTAATAAAAAAAGTTAATTTCGTTATAAGGAAATTCATTATAATTTCATTATAATCATTAGAAAGATTTTTATGAATCATTATAGATAGGAAGAATCTCTGGTTTCCCCCCAATGTTGAAGACTCATCAGCACAGTTTTATTTATTTATTTTTTAAAGTTTATTTTGAGAGAGAGAAAGAGAGAAGACATGTGAGAGCAGGGAAGGGCAGAGAGAGAGGGAGAGAGAGAACCCCAAGCAGGGTCTGCACTGTCAGTGTGCAGCCCAACGCGGGCTCGATCTCATGAACTTCAAGATCATAACCTGGGCTGAAATCAAGAGCTGGATGCTGAATTGACTGAGCCACCCAGCGCCCCCTCTCCCCCCACACTGTTTTCTTATTACAAAATATCAAATAGACTTATACAGCATTAATTTTGCCACATTCTCTCTGTATATTCTGGTCCATTTCCTTTCTATTGCAGTAAAAACAGTATTGTCAAAACTATGATCTCAACATCACTCATCATCAGGGAAACACAAATCAAAACCACACTGAGATACCACCTCACACCAGTCAGAGTGGCTAAAATGAACAAATCGAGAAACTATAGATGCTGGCGAGGATGTGGAGAAACGGGCACCCTCCTACACTCTTGGTGGCAATGTAAACTGGTGCAGCCGCTCTGGAAAACAGTGCGGAGGTTCCTCAAAAAACTATCCATAGAACTTCCTTATGACCCAGCAATAGCCCTGCTAGGGATTTACCCAGGGGATACAGAAGTGCTGATGCACAGGGGCACATGTACCCCAATGTTCCTAGCAGCACTTTCTACAATAGCCAAATCATGGAAAGAGCCTAAATGTCCATCACCTGATGAGTGGGTCAAGAAGATGTGGTATATATATATATATATACAATGGAGTACTACATGGCAATGAGAAAGAATGAAATATGGCCATTTGTAGGAAAGTGGATGGTCCTAGAGGGTGTCATGCTAAGCGAAATAAGTCAGGTGGAGAAGGACAGATACCATATGTTTGCACTCATAGGTCTAACAGGAGAACAGGAGAAACCTAATGGAGGACCAGGGGGAGGGGAAGAGGGAAAGAGAGTTGGGGAGAGAGAGGGACGCAAGACTTGAGAGACTACTGAATACTGAAAACAAACTGAGGGTTGAACGGGGAGCGGGGAAAAGAGGTGGTGGTGATGGAGGAGGGCACTTGTGGGGAAGAGCACTGGGTGTTGTATGGTAACTAATTTGACAGTCAACTACTTAAAAAACAAAAAACGAAACGAAAAAAACCTATGAAGACTTCCTTGGAGTCCAAGCCTCTGGAGCTGACTGCATAGGTACAATCTGAGGTAGAGGATGCGGGGGTTGGGGTGGAGGGTTGGGGGTGGGGAGGGCAGGGGGCGGGTCTAGGAGTTGGGAGGAAGATGTGCATCTGGGAGCAGAACTCCAATCCACATACAACACAAATCTGGGATTGAACCAAGATGACAAAGAGAATGCTTCCATCTGAAGCCCGAGGCCCATGGGGAGCTGACCACGAGTCGGGGATAAGGGTCAGAGAGCATCTGAAGACAAGGCCATCTAGAAGCAAACAGGTCAGAAACTAGGTGCTTCCATAGTGATAAATTTGTTCAAACTGAAATGGAAATTGACTGTGTGAGCCTTTAAAAAAATATGATCCATTATAATATACATTTTAATGTTTCAAAACAGTTTTTTTTGGGGGGGCAGCATCTGTAACTTCTCAATGGGGTGGCAATAGAGAGTGTAATAGAGTATTATATTCACTACTAGAAATGATTTTTTAATCTGAGGCACAAATCTCATTTGCAAGCTTCTAAATGATCTGTAAATGACTAGTTTCAGCAACTAACGAGGGGAGAAAGGTTGCCAGCCTCGGTCTAACAGCAGAGATCTAGGAGGCCCGAGGGAGGCGGCAACCAAGTGCAGAACGAGCACTGGGCCTGGGGTCAGAGTCCCAGGCCTAACAGCTTCCCTGCCTGTGTGGGAGAAGGCCTTGGACTTCTCTGGGCTTCAGTTTCTACTTCTGAGAAATGGGAATTAATATGCCCTATTTACCTCCCAGGGTTACTGGCATCAATGCTATCATGTATGAAAAATACTACAGAAATGGCAAAGTACAATATAAATATAAACTAATAATATTTGTCTGTAATCTGACCCCTTCTGCATGTGTACTGAATTGAATCTGTAGTCAGTGAAGATTAATATCACTAAACTCTGCTCCCAAATGCTATTAGCCATTTGAAATAGGACCTGTACACATTTTGTGGATTTAAGTGCTTTTGAAGCTGAGGAAGGAGGGCATCGGTGAGAAAAAGTTCATTTGGCCTGACGAGCTGAGGGGGGCGGGGCGGGAGGGGTGCGCGGAGAGCTGACAGGCGCGGGGTCATTGTGTTCTCTCCCACACCTAATACAGGCCCTGGGATGGTGTAAACACCTAGCTGAATGAGGACTTCAAGGGTTTCTTGAGTGGAACAGGAGGTCAGCTGAGAAACAGCAAGTACTGACACACATACTTTATACATCTCATGTTGCGCACACATTGTGACATTTGGCTCCTAAATAATCCTCCCTTCACCCGTGAGGAAACTGAAGGTCACATAGCTGACTGATGTTGAAACTGGGGCCCAAACTCAAGGTTCTGGCATCAAGTCGTATTTCTTCCTACTGCCCAGTGCACTTCTCAGTAAAGGCAAGCCCAGATCTGTAGAGCATACCTCTCATTAGTAATAGTACCTACTTAAAACCACTCTAATTGACTTTCAAAGTTTGTTTCAAAGACTCCAATTCAAAATAGAAATGGGCACGGGATTCCTGGGAAGCATTAAGAGGGGGCTGGCTGTAGCAGAGCGATGTGACAACGCCTCCACAAACCTCTTTCAACGGGGTCGTAGAAGTAGCCGCTGTCACGGAGGCTGCTGAACACCGAGGGGAGGAGGTCGGACAGGTACCGCTGTGCGAACGCGCGCGCCGCCACTTTCTGTGCCGTGTCGTTGTGCTGGCACACCAACTCCCACTGCTGCTGCTTCCGGCGCTCCTGCACGCACAGGACACGGGGCCAAGGTTACGGAGCCGTCCTCCCCACACTGCGCTGCGTCTACCCAGCGCGATAAGTGGAATCCGGACTCAAAAAGGGACCGCAGGGAAGCTATTAATGGTTCACATTTTCATCAAGGTTTTAGTGAATTTCAAAAAGCGAATTCAAAAAAGAGTTGGCGCTTCAGGTGAAATTCATCTACTGACCCACTTTTAAGTAAAAGAATTTCAGGAGGCGCACGGTTGACTGTATGGGTGATAACAAAGAATAACAAATAACTACTATTAGTAATTAGTATTATAATAAACCACCAATATGAAAATTAGAGTTGCTCAGCCATCCTCAGTTAAAGCACCTGTGCCGACCAGTTGTCTCCTTTGTAATGATTCTTTTAATTCATAAAGTTCTGAAAATTATAAACCTCTCTTTTTTTGTTACCGCTTCTTGTAGACCACAGGATATTTGCAGAACTAATGCGCATCTACTCTACTCCTGTGTGGAAGCGGGAACATTAATGTAGTTTTTTATTAAGTCTATTTTCAGAGTTTAAGCAAATACGAATTTAGATGATTTGTATTCTTCATTATTTTCATAGTATACTTCCTAATAGTAAACAAGACGTTTCCTTTGATAAGCATTTCATTGATTATTTCAACAAAGCTAATCCTGCCACTGTCATATTACATTTGTAAACAAATGGTCTTCATTTGCATGATCTCTACCATAAGGCCTATGCCCTTTATACAATTAATTATTCATTTTGGAGAAAAACTGAAAGTCCATTTAATTAGGTATTGAGTAGAATATCCCAGCAACTAAGCTATTCTGTGCTGTAAGTGAGACTCTGGGAAACGATTTGAACTCTTTTAGGTATTTATGCACTCCTACATAACTTATCCATTTGGTGTCCAACAGAGGGCGACAATTATTGCCAGATCCAGAAAAACTCAGATTATTGAGCCTGGTGTTTCCTAACTGAAGGTCATTGGCATATTTTAAAAACTAGATTCTAGGGGCGCCTGGATGACTCACTCTGTTCGTTGAGCATCCAACTTTGGCTCAGGTCATGATCTTACGGTTCGTGGGTTCGAGCCCCGCGTCGGGCTCTGTGCTGACAGCTAGCTCAAGCCTGGAGTCTGTTTTGGATTCTGTGTCTCCCTCTCTCTCTGACCGTCCCCTGCTCACCCTGTCTCTGTCTCTCAAAAATAAATAAAAAACAGGAAAAAAAAACTAGATTCTAAAACTTTTCTTATTAAAAGTTCTAAGAACTGTAACGTAAAGCAATATTCTACAAAGAAGTCCTGGAGAATCCCTAGGGTATAGAGAAGGGCGCGGACACTGTGAAAAAGGATCTAGAATTCTATACTGATAGTCTGCTTCTCCACCCCACCCATCCCCAATCTAGTCCACTTTTCCCTTCCACTTTTCTGCCACTGAATAATAGCAAAACCAATACATTTCCTTTGCTAGGAATCTTGATATGTAGGGGTGCCTTTCAGTTGGGACATAGGTAATTACAAATGAAATTAAATGTAAGTACAAATGTAATTAAAATTACATTAAGAAACTTTTGGGAACTCTAGGTACATATATCTATTAAAGAAGGTGATTTTGTGCGTAGAAGATCTGTTATCTATAGGAGAAAACTGACCAACAAACTCTTTTCTACCATATTTGCAAAGATCTTTAGCTCTATGACATACCACACTTGACTCAGAACATATCTGCTAACTAGCCGAAGACTAAGAAAGAAAACTAGAATGTGTACTTTTTCTTCTCTGTGTCGTCTCTCTTGCTCTTCAAGTCGCTGAACTTCAGCAAGTTCAACGTTGCGTAACTCTTCATATGCGTACTGACTGGCCCGCAGGTGAGCCAACTCTTCTTCCTCCATGACTTCCAAAAGGGACTGCTCAATGGTCTTTCCCACCAGAACTTCTAACATTGGTTTAACTTCAAGGTCAAAGTCAAAGAGCTTAAACACACAAAACAAAGCAATTTTAAAATTTTAATCATTAACCAAATTCTCAAAGAAACAATATCCCGAGAAGTAGTAAGATCTTCTATGTGCTAGATACCGTGATGGGGCTTTGCTTAACGGTTTCCAACACTCAACACCGCCCTGCGGGGCTCACAGAATCAGCATTTCGCTTACAGGCAAAACTCATTTTGAATCAAAATGATATAAAGACCTACGTAGTCATCAAAATGAACCCTGATACTCAACAATTTTAAGATCAAACTCTGAAACCTGAAAGAACTATTCGTATATTTCTTATTTTTTGCCGGTTTGTTTTCACTAACACTTTGAAGAACTAAGGAACAGGAATAAAGGGCATTTCGGAGATTCCTCTCCATGGTTTAGAGGCAAATATACCCTTTGATGTAGTTTGTGAAGACTTATTTTATTTCCCAATTTCAGTGGAAGTTCTTTCAAGTTCCTTCGAGTCTTAAATCTCACTCAAGTCATTATGCACATAAGCATGGCTTCTCCCATTCATAAACTGGCTTATTTATGCATTCTACATTGATATGAAAATGTAATTATTTTAGTTTTTTTCCTAACATAGAGAGATTATCTTAATGAAAATGATATAATTTACAAGCAACTAACAGGGACCTCTTATACCAGAGATACTATTTTTCTTTATTTGGTACAAATTTACCTTGTATTCAGACATCAACCAAGTATGCAAACACACAAAAATCAAAGTGCAGATATTCTAAAAATATACCTAATGATTTTTATTTCCGATCAGGAAAGAGGGGAAATCAGAATATGGTATTTCAGGATAAAACTGTCATAAGTACATTTGAAAAGAAATCCAAGAAGCAGAATCTTTCCGATTATGAAGTGGTCTGTAAGCTTTTACCTAAACCTAGCTTAATCTTTATAAAGAAGATAGAGGGAAGTCCAGATAATGTACTATACCTCTCCTTCTAGTATTTGGGTGGCCACATCTTTGCCAGTTTTGGCAGGAATAAAGAGTGGTGTTGATGGTCTGTCCAAAAATGCATCTGTTTGGCATTCCATGTCGACTTCTATTATGCGGTCAGCAATTTCTTCAAGGTATATTTCTAAGAGAATACCATATACATTGAGTTTGAAATCCTGGCCTATTTCAAGCATATGTATGTATTGAAACTTTAGCTCCTTCAAAACAGAATTAAATGGATCGGAAAAGAAGTGCTCAAATGTGGGATTAAATTCCATATTGTACTAAGCATTTTTATGTATTTGGATGGCCAAAGAGTCAGGTTAGGACATTAATTGAATGTTGAGAAAGCACTGAGCTTTGTACTTGAAAACAGAAGTAAAGAACACGAAGCCTAGATGTTTGTAAGAGGCAAAGTATACTTGGGGATGGAAAGTTAATAATCCATCTGTGTAACTGATTTCTAAGAGAGTAAATGTGTAAAGACTTGAACATTCCTGGATATTTAAAAAATTATGCATCATGTCACTATCTTACTTGAAGTTCCCTCTACACTAAAGTTTATAAACTGATACATGAAAACAAATTTCACCTTAGGAATAATTTATGTGAGGCAAGGACAGTGTAGTTATCATGCAAAGAACATGAGAACTGGAGTCAGCTGTTGAACATAGGACCTAGTCAAGTTACATCTTCTTAGAGCCTTAGTTTCTTTATCTGTAAGAGGGATCATAATTATCCATCACAAGGAGTCCTTTTAATAATAAAGAAAGGAGATACACAGGTAAGGGGCTGGAATAGTTAATGGGAGGTAGGAAAACCCAACACAAGGTGGCTGCTCTTGTAGCCTTCATATTCTGCTGGTATAAAGAAACACTAATTACAGACACATCCTCATTCTAGACTTGGCCCTATAGTAGGGGGAAAAGGCATGGAACGGTTCTCTTCCTTTTGCCCTAACTACTGAGAAATAACTGATAAAGCCACTCATCGTCTTGGCAAGGCGCAAGGTGAATCCTTAATAGTTAGATCAGTCTAAGGCAAACACCAAGTATTGTCTGATTACCAAGGTTCCGGCAACAACACAGCTAGGGCCTCTAGGTCCACGTACGCCCCCTCGGCTCCGAACAGTCAGACAAGCGGGAAAGCCTGACACTGGCCAGTGGGAGCCCGTGTGGCCCTGGGGAATATGTGTAGTGAAAGGAGATTAAAAGGAGAGAACAGATAAGACAGCAGTGAGAGAGTTGGAGGACTCAGATCTGGATGAGTTTATTCCTCTTAAAAGACAGACAAAATGCCAAGACAGGACTACACTGCTCTCTTCTCCTGTAGGGCCAGCTGTGGTTCATGTTGGGCTATAAAATGAAAAAGTGAGAAATAATCACAGTTTGAGAAACGAGTATGTGAAAAGGGCTAAGACAGAATTAATTTGATCATCAAGTTCTTTTCTAATCCATTTCATACCCGATATAATAATATAGTCTATGAATTTGTTTAATGAATGGGCTCCTACTGCCATGTGACTAGGGCAGTACTGCATAGTATAACATACGTAAATAATAGAAAAGCCAAATAAAAAATGAATGGACTTGGAAAACTGGGCAAACCAAGGAGGCATAAGGCCAACGGCACGGTCACATACCTGTCTGCACATCCACGTGTTTTCTGCCTTCCACAGGCTCGGGTGTTCGTGGTCTGAGCTGTTCTTGGGCTCGCTTTTTGGCCAGAGCCCTCCGCTTCGCCTGCTGTTGTCTCTGAATCTCTATGGGATCAGGCTGCCCAGGCTGAGTGACAGAAAAGGGCTTCTAAAAGTTAGAAAATCTTTCTCAAAGCATGTAGACCTGCCATTGCAGAAGTGATCCCTGGACAGCATAAAAATATCTGTCACACAATGCTTCCTGATTTAATGATTAAAATTCTCTTTGAACTTTGTCAGGTAATTATAAAGTTATCTGATGAAGCCCACAAGTAACTTCAAAGTATGACTGTTAACTGGAATAAATGGTGGCAGAATCCTACCTAATACGTTGTTTTTCCTCATTCAAGCATTTTTACTATGAATTTCTTGGATTCTTAGTAACCTAGTATACTATTTAACTACTCAGCAGTTAAGGGATTGGAAAGCACTAGGACTTTTTTTTTTAATCTGAATTTCATTTAGATAAATTTTCCTTAAAAAAATATATTAGCTCACAAAGAAAACATCCTTAGTCTAAACAAAGCCTGTCCAAGGGCACAAAACAACAGGTGACTCAGACATTAAAAATATAATTATTCACAGTAGTTCTGCAATATTTGGAGGTCCTTGATTTCATATCTATAAGTATGATATGAATACATTTAAAAATTTTTAAATGTTTACTTATATTTAGAGAGAGAGAGGGAGACATGGTGCAGGTAGGGGAGGGTCAGAGAGAGAGGGAGCCACAGAATCGGAAGCAGGCTCCAGGCTGTGAGCTGTCAGCACAGAGCCCAACACAGGGCTTGAACTCATGAACCATGAGATCATGACTAGCCAAAGTCAGACACTTAACTGACTGAGCCACCCAGGCACCCCTCTGGTCACTTCTTATACCTAACCTGTCTTACCTCAAGGTAAATACGAGGAAAGGGGAAATATGAAAGTACTTTGCATGAAGAAATTTTTAATATTTAAAATTAGAATTGCAAAAACATTTTAATTGAAATAACAATGTAATAACATTAAAAATTTTAAAAAGAAAATATCCCATAATCCCATTTTCCTAACACAATGACTATTGTCATTTAAATGAATAGAGGTCTTTGAAGTTGTGATGATCATACATTTTATATGGTTTTTCCTAACTTAACACTATCGTAAACTTTCCTCGTTTGTGCATTAAATAGTGGGAAGAAGAGCATTGGTCTCTGAAGTTCAGATTCCAACTCCTCAGTTTATTAATCACTAGGATTAGTAAAGCTCAGACTGACAACCTAAGTTTCTAGATATCCTGTTTTCTCTGTATAATAGGAATACCAATAATATCTATTTACAGTTTTTGTTGCAGGGAACAGATCAGATAATGCAACAAGTCTAACACAATGCCTGACATAGAAAAGCTCTTCCTCTGTGCGGTTATCATTTCCTTTTATTATAAAATAATTTAACCATATTTCATTAAAAAAGGAAGAAAAAATCACCTATACCTCCAATTTTCTAATATAATTACTAATACCATAGTATTATTATTGGGATCACCCAGTGAAATTTTCCTGTGCATACACTCTACATTATTCTAAATATCATGCTTGACTCATTTCTATTTTTTTAATGGAACAGAACTATTAATGTCAGCTCTGGAAAGATCTGGGATAAGATAAGTGCAGTAAGTTCATTTTAGGAATACATTAGCCCACTTAACTGTTCCATAATCTAGTCCAAATATTTTTAAAAAAAGAACTTTTTAAAAATAGTTTTATTTTGAAATAATTTGCCAAAGATCGCAAAAAGAGTAGAGTCCTTTGTACCCTTTACTCAGCTTCCTGCAATATCTAATTTAGATAATTTCAGCACAATATCAAAATCAGAAAACACTGGTAAAATATTAATAGATCTTCTTCAGTTTTCACAAATTTCACATGCACTGATTTGTGTTTATGTCTGTGTATATAGCTCTTTGCGGCTTTATCCCAAATACAGATTTATGTAACTATCACCGAATCAACAGACGGATCTGTCTTATCGCCACAAAGGGGCTCTCCCGGGTGCTCCTTTATAGTTCTGAAGTCCTACATTTATTCCTATGCCCTGGCAACTACCAATCTGTTCTCCATCTCTATAGTTTTGTCTATTTGAGAATGTTACATGTAAGGAATCATATAGTTTGTAACCTTAGGAGATTGACTAAGCAAAATGTCCTGGACATCCATCCAGGTTGTACATGTATCAGTAGTTCCTTTTTTGTTACCGAGTACCGAGTAGTACCTAACTGCCTGGAAGTGCCAGGTTTCTTCAGCTGGTTAGCTATTCAAAGACGCTTAGGATGTGTTTTTGGTTTTTGGCTATTATGTATAAAGCTATGAGTGTTCATGTACAGGTTAAATTTTTTAAAGTTTTCTTTGTTTGTTTAGAGAGAACCAGCAGGGAAGGGGTGGGGGGGTTGCGGACAGAGGATCTGAAGCAGGCTCTGTGCTGACAACGGACAGCCTATGTGGGGCACAACCCCATGAACCGTGAGATCATGACCTGGAGTGAAGTCGGACGTTTAACCAACTAAGAGAAATTGTGGAGTCAAACAGCAAGAGCTTGTTAGTTTTTAGAAGTAGCTACTGAACAATTTTCTAGAGCGGACGCACTATTTTACATTTCCATCAACAATGTAGGTCAGCTCCAAGGCTCCACATCCTCACAGACACTTGTTACTACCGCTATTTCAGTTTCAGCTTTTCTTTTTAATTCCAGCCTTTCTAACACGTGTGGTTTTTTTCATTATAGCTGTAATTTGTATTTCCTTAATAGTTAATATAGTGTTGTTTTTAAAAATGTGCTTATCTTTTCTTTGCTGAAATATCTTCTCATGTCTTTTGGCTATTTTCTCACTGGATGATGATGATGATGATGATTTTAATGTTTATTTATTTTTGAGAGAGAAAGAGGCAGAGTGTGAGTAGGGGAGGGCCAGGAAGGGAGACACAGAATCCGAAGTAGGCTCCAGGCTCAGCTCTGAGCTCTCCGCACAGAGCCCAAGGCAGGGCTCGAACTCACAAACTGCGAGATCATGACCTGAGCTGAAGTTGGATTCTCAACTAACTGAGCCACCCAGGCACCCCTGGATGATTATTATTTTAATCTGAGTTCCGAGAATTCTTTATATACTCCAAATTTAAGACCTTTGCTGGATATGTGGTTTGCAAATGCTTTCTTCCAGTTTGTAGCTTGTGTTTTTGTCCTTTTACATGGTTTTTCACACCACAAAAGTTTTTAAGTTTTTAAAAAAGTTTATTTATTTGTTTTTGGGGGAAAGAGAGAGAGCACAAGCTGGGGAGGCGCAGAGAGAAAGAGCGGGAGACACAGAATTTGAATCTGAAACAGACTCCAGGCTCAGAGCTGTCAGCACAGAGCCTGATACGGGGCTCACACTCACAAACCGCGAGATCATGACCGGAGCCCAAGTCAGACTCTTAAGAGACTGCACCACCCAGGTGCCCCACAAAAGTTTTTAATTTTGATTAAGTCCAATTTACCACGCTTTCTTCTCTGAATTGTATTTTGAGTATTATATCTAAGAACTCTCTGCTTAGCCCTAGATTTTGAAGTGTTTCTCCTAAAAGTTTATGGTTTTACATTTAAATCCATGATCCATCTGAATTAATTTCTGTCTATTGTGTATTATTTAGGTTGTAGTTCATGTAGTTTTTTTGTCTATGGATGTCCAATTGCTCCAGCACTGTTTGTTGAAAAGGCTATCTTTCCACTATTGAACTTTATCCGTTTGTCAAAAGTTAGTTAAGTGTATTTGTGCTTGTATATTTGAGTTTTCTATTCCGCTTCATTGGTCCACTTATCTATTCCTCCACTTCCCTGTCTCAATACAATTACTAATATCATATATGATAAGTCCTAACCTTAGGTAGAACGATTCCTACCACTTTATTCTTCTTTTTCAAATTTTAAAATAAGCTTGTCTAGGTCTACATAAATCTTGCTGAAATTCTGATAGAAATGGTGTTATACTTATAGATCAATTTTGGGAGAACTAACATCTGAGTCTTCCAGGCCAGCCATGTGCTGCATTTCTCCATTTCTTTAGATGGTCTTGATTTCTTTCATCAGCATTTTATAATTTTTACCTTATAGATCCTGTATATGTTCTGTTAGATTTATACCTAGGTATTACAAGTATTTTGAAGTGATTGTCAATGGTATTGTGTTTAAAATTTTATTTTTCATGTTCCTTTCTAGACTTATATTTCTGTATACAGAAATATGACTTATTTCTGAGTGCTGACCTTGTACCTGTGATGTTACTCAACCCATTTATTAGTTCTAGGGCTTTTTTGTTGGTAGATTCATTGAGATTTTTTTTTATTTTTTATTTTTTTAAATTTTGTTTTAATCTTTTTTTAAAAAGTTTATTTATTTTTGAGAGAGAGAAGGAGACACAAAGTGCGAGCAGGAGAGGTGCAGAGAGAAAGGGAGACACAGAATCCAAAGCAGGCTCCAGGCTCTGAGCTGTCAGCACAGAGCCTGATGCGGGGCTTGAACTCACGTACCACGAGATCATGACCTGAGCTGAAGTCGGATACTTGAGCGACTGAGCCACCCAGGCGCTCCTCATTGAGATTTTCTATATATGTAATAATGTCATATACAATTCGGGACCATTTTACTTCTTTCTTTCTTACCTGGGTCTAGTACTGGATAGAACTTCCCGTACTATGCTGAATAAGAGTAGTGAGGGTGGACGCTCTCGTCTTTTTTCCCAGTCTAAGGGGGAAAGCATTCATTTTTTTATCATCAGGTATGATAGGTAATTTATAGATATCTTGTAGATGCTCTTCATAAAGTTGAAAAGATTTCCCTCAATTCTTAATTTGCTGTGTTTATCATGAATGAGCACCGAATTCTGTTAAATACTTGTTCTGCATCAATAAATATGATCATGGGATTTTTTTTCTTCTTTAACCTGTATGATATGGTGGATTACATTGATTTACAAATGTTGGAACACCCTTGCATTTCTGGAATAAATCCTGCTTAGTCATGGCATATGATCTTTTATATATTGCTGGATTATATTTGCTAATATTTTGAGAAATTTTGCATCTACATTCATGATAATTATTGGTTTATAGTTTTGTTTTTAGTGTCTTTGATTTGGGCATCAGAGTAAGGCTGATTACCCTAAATGTTCCTTCCTCTTTTATTTTCTGGAAGAGAATGTGTGAAATTGTTTAAATTGTGTAAAATCAATGAAGACTTTTTTTTTTTGGTAAAATGAGGAATGTCTGGTAGAATTTTCTAGTGAAACCATATGGGCTTGGATATTTCTTTTCTGAAAGCCTTTAAGTTAGAAACTTAATCTCTTTAATAGTTATAGGACAATTCAGAATATTTCATTTCAGGTGAATTTTGATAGTATGTAGTTTGGAGAATTTGTCCATTTCATTTATTTTGCTGAATTTATACATATAGATTTGTTTGTAGTATTTCAATTTTATCCTTTTGTTCTTTTAATAGATCCAGAATCTATAGTTATACCCCTAATATTTGCTATTTGTTTCTTCTCTTTTACTTTCTTTGTTGGTCTTTCTAGAGATTTATCGATTTTATTGTTCTTTTCAAAGACAAGAAACGGCCTTTACTCTTTTCATGGTTGCAGGATCTGTGGACATAGCCCCTGACAGTCATTCTGACATTTGCTATTTGTGTCTTCTTTCTCTCCTTTTTGTTTTATAGTCTTGCCAGAAGTGATCAATTTTATTGATTTTTTTTCAAAGAACTAAGCTTTTGGTTTTACTGATATTCTCTATTGTTTTTGTTTTCAATATAACTAATTTCTGCCTTTACTGTTATTATTTTCTTCCTTCTGCTTGCTTTGGGTTTATTTTGCTCATCTTTCTCCTATTTATTTATTATTATTTTTTTTATGTTTATTTTTGAGAGAGAGAGAGAGAGAGAGAGAGAGCAAGGGGGCATAGGGGCAGAGAGAGAGGGAGACACAGAATCCGAAGCAGGCTGTAGGCTCTGAGCTGTCTGCACAGAGCTTGACACGGGGCTCAAACTCATAAACCATGAGATCATGACCTGAGCTGAAGTTTGGAACCCAGGCTCCCCTTTCTCCTATTTATTGAGGTAGGAACATAGATTCTTGATTTGAGGTCTTTCCTTTTTTCCCTCTCTGAACTCTTTTGGATGCAAATTTTGATTTGTTGTATTTTCATTCAGTTCTAAGTAGTCTTTCACAATCCCCTTCATACATCCACTGTGGATTATTTGGAAGCATGCTGCTTAATTTTGAAGTGTCTGAAAATTTTCCTGTTATTTTCTACTGTTGATTTCTAGTTCGAAATTTTGAAAGAGACATTATTCCATTATTGTAAGAGTATTATACTCTGTATGATTTTGAATATCTTAAACACACTGAGGTTTGTCTTATGACCCAGAATACGTTGTCTTGGTCAATACTCCACAGGCGCTGGAAAACCATGCATTCTGTTGTCATCAGGTGAAGTGCTGTATAAATGTCAACTGTAACTTATTGGTTGATGGTGTTGTGTAGTTCTACGTCTTGGCTGACTATCTGAGAGAAGGATGTTGAAGTCCCCAACTAAAATTGCGGATTTCAGTTTTTCTAAAATTTTTCTAAAATTTTCTCCTTTCAGTTTTATCAGGTTTTGCTTCCCGTACTTTGAGGCTCTGTTGCTGCATCCACGCTGAAGCCTGCTCGACCTTCTCGGTATACTGTGACCTTTACCATTATGTAATGTCCTTCTTCGTCCCTGGTAGTACTGTTTTTCTTAGCTCTACTTTATCTCTTATTTATATAGCCACAACTACTTCTCCAAAATGAAGGTTTAATTTGTGTATCTTTTCCCATCCGTTTACTTTGGACCTACCTACATCACTATAATTGAAATGAGTTTCTTGTACACAGAATACAGTTGGGTCATGCTTCTTATCTACTCTGCCTCTATCTGTCTTTTAAATGGCTTATTTGGACCATTTACATCGATCGATTGACTGATTGAGAGAATGAGCATGCAGAGGAGAGGCAGAGAGAGAGGGAGGGAGGGGGAGAGGGGGAAGGAGACAGAGAGAGAGTGAGAGAGAGAGAGAGAGAGAGAAAGAGAGAGAGATAATATGAATCTTTAATCTTAAGCATGCTCCATGCCCAGTGCAGAGCCTGATCTCATGACCGTGAGATCATGAACTGAGCTAAAATCCAGGTCCAGAAGCTTAAATGACTGAACCCCAGGTGCCTCTGGACTATTTGCATTGAAAGCAACTATTGCCATGTCAGGGCTGTCTGCTATTTTACTTTTTGCTTTCTCTTTTTCATTTTTCTGATTTCGTTTTATTTCCTTCCTGTGAATTACTTGAACATTTTGTAAAATTCCTTTTTTTTTAAATTGTTTTTATGTTTTTTATTTATTTTTGAGAGACAGAGAGAGACAGTGCGAGCAGGGGAGGGTCAGAGAGAGAGAGAGAGGGAGATACAGAATCTGAAGCAGGCTACAGGCTCTGAGCTGTCAGCACAGAGCCTGACGCGGGGCTCAAACCCACGAACCACGAGATCGTGACCTGAGCTGAAGCTGGACGCTTAACCAGCTGAGCCACCCAGGTGCCCCTGTAAAATTCCTTTTTATCTGTAATATTTTTGACTATATCTCTTTCCATAGTTTTAAAAAAGTAGTTGCTCCAGGTTTTATAATATACTACATGCCTGATCACAGTCAACATTTACTATTAACAATGCACCACTCAAGTGAAAGGCAGAAACCTTCTTTTCATTTAGATATGCTTATTTTCCTTACTTTTAAAATACAAGAAAAATATAATAATTTTTTATAATCCTAAATATTTTGCATACATAAAGCGCTACATCAGATGATGTTCTAATTTTGCTTCAACCATCAAACACAATTTTTAAAAACCAAGAGAAAGGCAGTTTATTTTATTTTCCCCTATTTTCACCTATCCATTGTTCTATCTTCCTTTCTGAAGTTTCAAGCTTCCTTCTGTTATCATTTCCTTTTTATTTGGAGAGATTCCTTAGCTATTCTTCTTCTTCTTTTGTTTTAATGCTTATTTATTTTTGAGAGATAGAGTGCAAGCAGGGGAGGGGCAGAGAGAGGGAGCCACAGAATCCAAAGCAGGCTCCAGGCTGTGAGCTGTCAGCACAGAGCCCAACGTGGGGCTTGAACTCATGAGCTGTGAGATCATGACCTGAGCCGAAGTCGGATGCTTAGCAGATTGAGCCACCCAGGCACACCACGTTTAGCTATTCTTTAAGGTAGATCTGCTGGGGACAAATCCTCTTAGGTTTCCTTCATCTAAGAATGACTCAATTTCCTCTTTATTCCTGAAGAATGTTATTATTGGGTTATAATTAGGGCTTGATAGTCCTTTTCTTTCAGGACTTGGAAAATACGGTGCCACTTTTTTCTCGCTCCATGGTTTCAAATGAGGAACCCACTGTTATTCAGATAATTTCCCTTTCTGGTAATTTATCATGTATCTATAACTGCTTTCAAGATACTTTGATTTTAGTCTTGACGTTTGATTTTGATGTGTCTTGGTGTGAATTTCTTTAGGTTTTTCCTGCTTGGGGTTCAACCAACTTTTCAGATCTACTGTAGGTTTTTACCTTTTGCCAAATTTGTGGAATCTTCAACTATTTTTTCAGTTCCATGCCTTTTCTCCTCTCTGAGACTGAGATAACATGAATGTTAGATATTTTGTTATTGTTCCTCAGCTGTAAGGCGTGCGCGCGTGCGTGTGTGTGTGTGTGTGTGTGTGTGGTCTATTTTCTACCTGTTGTTCCAACTGGGTAATTTCCATTGATTTGACTTTGAACTCACTGATTGTTCCCTACATCATCTCTGATGAGTCTGTCCTATGAGGTTTTAACTTTGGTTATTGTATATTTCAGTTCTATATTTTCCATTTGGTTCATCTGCAGATCTATTTCTTTGCTCATATTTTCTGTTTTTCATTTGTTTTAAGAATGGTCATAATTATCCACTTTTGACTGAAGCACTTTTTATGATGGTTGCTTTAAAATCTTCGTCAGGCAATTCCTACAGCTGAGTCATCTTGGAGGTGTCATTAACTGATTGGTTTTCCTCATTCAAGTTGTGACTGCCCTGGTTCTTGGTAGGATGAGTGATGATTTTTTTTTTATTGTATCCTGTTAATTTTGGATATTATGATGTGAGACTCTGGATCTTATTTAATCTGTTTAGCAGGGAGTCATGCTTTTCCGTTTTAGTATGAAGGTGTGGGTGCAGATGGGCGGTCAGCCCCCTGCCGGCCCCAGGTGAAAGCAGAGAGCCACCTTGGATCACCTTCCTGGCGCCCAGTGTGGGGTGGGAGGTCAGCTCCCTGCTGTGACGGCCACCACCAGCGCTGGGAGCTCGGAGGAGCACTGCCTCATCCCAGCTGCTCCGCTGTTGCTGACAGGACTGAAAATTCAGTTTCCTTGTGGCTCTGCTGCCGTCACTCCAGCAAACGTAGGGCACCAACCTGTACCATTTCTTCCCATCTCCGGGCCCCTGGGGAGGGGTGGAAGTTGGGCTTCCTGCTGCACCCTTGTCCACACCTCCTCAGTGAGGGAATCAGAGCACGGATTACGTTTGTTCAGTCTCGGGGCTGGAGGTCCAGCTGCCCAGCTCAGGCTCGCTGACTCCCCCGGGAGGGCAGGACAGTTTTTCTCTGGGGTTTGCTGGAGGACTGCGCTGCTGGGTTACCCTTTCCCGGCCTTCTGGAGAGACGGGCGGGCCTGCGCCTGTTGGTGGTTCGGGCTTGCTGGCTCCTCTAAGGCCCTGAACGGGATTTGCAGGAAGCAAAAAGAAGGCTTGGGGGACTCACCCCTATGCCGCTCAAAGCCTGAGGACCCCAGCCAGGGCCCTTGCCTCTTTCCATTTCCAGAGTCTGCCTATGTCTGCTTGTGCCACATCCGGGGCTTTTTCAGTTGTAAGGAGGAGGAACAGGAAGGGATTGGTGATTTCCTGCCCGTCTGGAACTGCAAGTCTGCATACAGACTTCTTAGTTAAACTGTTGAATAACTGACTAAAGAACTAAGAAAAAAAAGTATATCACATCATCAAAATATTAATTTAAAAAACTTAAAAAATGGCGATTCTTTACTTCTAGATGTGCCAGTGTTCCCACGGCCACAAGATTCTGGAACACATATCCGTATTGCGTATTTGGGCTGTTGGTTTGAAATGTTGGTCCCTGAATTGGCTGTCCCAGGACTGTGTGGGGAAGTTACTGATAATGCACATTCCTGTGTCCAACGCTTGAAGGTTTTAATGCAGCAGACCTGGGGCATAGCTGCAACACACATAGTTTTAGTGAGTTTTCTGGGTGGTTTTGGTGTATGTGCTTCAGAGTGTCTAATATGCCACATACGCCATGTGATGTTAGGCACCTGTATATACAGTGTTTACGGATTAACTTAACTATATTTCATTTCCGTACCATGAAATCATCGCTCTTAATACCATGCCACATCCCAATCATCTCTGTATCCTAGGCACTCAGCACAGTACCTAAAACTCAAGTATTTATTGAGTGAATTAAAGAAAATAATTCTTGGCTAAATAATGAAAATAGTATTATAGTATGACGTAATATAAACATACCTAAATATGTTAGACTGGCACCTCTGAACTGTTTGGTCTGTAAAAATTTAGGTACAGAACTTGAGAGTAAAAGTTTACAAACTTTTAAAGCAGTGTTACAAAGTTTGGTTAATCTAATAAAATCCTGGGGCTTGTATTGTTTAGAACTTACATCTTAGCCATTTTTAAGTGTAGAATTCAGTGGCATTAAGTACACTCATACTGTTGTACAACCATCACCACCGTCCATCCCCAGGACTCTTTTCATTCTGCAGAACGAACGTCTGCACCCAGTAAACACTAATGCCCCGTTCCCCCACGTCCCCAGCCCCTGACAATCACCAGCAGCCTTGGATTTTGCACGTCTTTTTTAATTTTTAGATTTCATTTTTCTAGTAGTCTATCAGTATTTTATTTTATAAAAGTTTTAGTCTTCAGCAAATTAGAAATGAAAACAAACTGGTCCTTTGACACAGTTCGTCTGAGAAGCTCTGTGTTAGAATATTCAAACCGTACTTACCAGCACGCTTGTCTGCAGAGCGTAAGTATTGCCCCGGACCACCCTTCTGTCGTACATGATGTTTCCAAAATGGACAGGCTCTTCGGAGCTGTCAAACAGCAAAGTCCAAGTAAGTACTGTAGCGGAGTGTTGGTCTACGCAGCCAACTCAGCTTTCATTAGATTTAGACTAAGATGAAAATGTTAAAATAGATTTTTGTTCTGGCACAGTCAGTGACGAAGGACTGCCACTTCCTGAGTGCTTATCATATGCCAGCCCCTCCACATATTTTATTTATAGCTCACAATAAGCTTCTAGATGGGAACTAGGATTCCCCTTTGACAGAAGGAGACTGAGAGAGGAATGTGCCCGAGGTTACCTAGCCAGTAGGTGGATTTAGGCTGTAAATCTGTTAGGCTACTTGACAAATGTGAAAACAGTCAATTGGAAAGGGGTCTGCCTTCAAGTACCGACAACAGTTTGATTCAAGGGTTGGAAGGAGTCACAGAATAAGTCAAATTTCTCATTGTTCTTTAACCTCAAAGATATATTTTAAAATGATTATTATTTTAAATGTTAATAAAAATTTAATTTGAGGGATCAGAATATCAATAGTGAATAGTAAAAAATATACAGGTGATGTTTTAATTTTTAAATTAAAACATTTTTTTCAATGTTTTATTTTTGAGAAACAGAGCATAAGTGGGGGAGGGGCAGGGAGTAAGGGAGACACAGAATCTGAAGCAGGCTCCAGGCTCTGTGCTGACAGCTCAGAGCCTGACTCAGGGCTCAAACCCATGAACTATGAGATCATGACGTGAGCCAAAGTTGGATGCTCAACCAACTAAGCCACCCAGGTGCCCCTCCTTCAAAGTTCTTTAAAATGATATCCTATGTATGGCTATGAAATAAAATACTGACCTATACAATAATAGTCTTCCACCAGAAATAATTGAGAGAGGGGTGGAAAGCTGCTCTTTTATTGCACATTGCAACCACTGTTGGATAACCTGACTTCACGTTACTTTACAAGCCAGGCCTGTTACACTGCTCATCTTACTTGATCTCTGGGCAGTGCTCAGCTCAGCTGGCCACGGAAGCACTCTCTCTTCTAGCCTCTGTGGTACTTGCCTTAGTCTTCTGATGTTTTTCCTAGGACTTCTCTAACTGCTCGCTCTCCGCCTGTGCTGGCTCCTCCTGTACTGTAGGAATTGCTCAGGGCTCAGCCTTCTCTTGCCTTAGGTGACTATATCCATTCTCAAAAGACTTCACTCATAATCCTTATACCTAAAACTCCCACTTTTATTTCACCGTGAGCTCAGAACTCTCCTCCCAGCTCTAGGAATGTATATCCAATTGATAATGCCCAGCGACATCTCACTGAGATTCTCAAAAGCGACCTCAAGATTGAACTCATTATCCCTCTCCCCTTCCAACCTGTTACTTCTTTAGTGTTCCGTTTCATTACGTGGTACCACTGACCACCCAGCTGGCTTCATCTAGAAGCTGGAAGTCATCCATGGCTCTTCTCTCTTCCTCACTCCCTGTACCCAGCAAGTCCTGTTGATTCTCCTCCGCAAACCTACCCATCGCTCAGTGCCACCACTGGACTACTGCAAAAGTCTCTCTGTCTCTTAACTGTCTGGAATATTTCTCCCACAGTTTTTTCTATACATTGTATCCAGTGGTCTTTTAAAATAGAAAAATCTAAACATGATGCTTACTTGATTAAAACCTCCAGTGCTAATTAGTTTAATATTGAGACATTTTGGTTTCGTTTTTACACTATCAAAAGCCAAAAAGAGGGGCGCCTGGGAGGCTCAGTTGGTTAAGCAGCTGACTTCAGCTCAGGTCATGATCTCGCAGTTTGTGGGTTCGAGCCCCGCATCAGGCTCTGTGCTGACAGCTCAGGACCTGGAGCCTGCTTCAGATTCTGTGTCTCCTCTCTCTGCCTTTCCCCTGCTCACTCTCTGTCTCTAAAAAATAAATCAACGTTAGAAAAAAATTTTTTAAGCCAAAAAAAAGAAAAATCCTCACCTGTTGCTGGTGAGGATGTAGGGGAAAAGATATGTTTAAACATTCCTAAAGGAAAGGCATATTTTTCCATCTGTTCAGGTTAAAAATATTCGTGACCTCACAGTCCCATCCTGGGAATCTGCTTCGTAGAAATTAAAAGACCAGCACATGAAGTTGTTTATTGAAACCTTCCTCTTTGTGTTACAAACTTGAAGCAAACTGAATATCTATCTATCAAGAGTGGAAAATTTTAGTGACACGTTGTACATCTGTGTCAGGGAGTATCATGCTATTGAAAATAACTTGAAGGATTTCTAGAAAGAATTAAGTGAGAAAAGGAAGATGTTGGGAATTGTATATGTTGCTATTGCTGTGAAGTAGACAAACCCCTGTGTGTACTTGTGTGCGTACACTTAGGTATTTGTACATAAACATGTGAGTGTGGAGAAGAGTCCAGGAACATCGTGTAAGGTCATTAACATGGCTTACCCTCGTGCAGGAGGGGAAGAGCATGTATACAAGGGAAGAGGGCAGAACACTGAGAATGTACCCAAGCAGGGATGACAGTATTCTATTTCTAGAAAATTATATATGTATTATGTATACATAAAGAAATTAGGAAAAAAACAGAATTAGAGGTTGTAAAAAGCTGGGAGGCGGGGAGGGAAGTTAACTGCAGGTTAATATGTGTCGTATGATTCTATTTTGGAAATAAATATCCCATATAATGTACATATGCTCAAGTACGGAGGTATAGAAGAATAATATAAGATTGTTAAGGGAAGTGAGAATAGAGGTGGGTAGGAATTAATTTGCTTTTTCATTCTTATTTTGTATTTTTCACTTGCTTCAATAAGCATTCATTAATTTTATAAATTGAAAATCACAATTGATAATTTTAAATTGAAAAATCAAACACCTGCACATACCGACAAACTCCTTCTGACGGTTGTAATCAATGGATTGCTTCAATATAAACAAGGTCCTACAAGTTGCCTATCAACTAGCTCTGAAATAAAAATCATTCCTAATGAACCACCATTGATTATTATTTCATTGTTGGTGTCATTTAATAGTAATGATTTGTAAACAACCACTTAAAGACACCAGAAAGTGTTTTTGAAAGTGTTTTTCCGTTGGGTCCTTTTACAGTATAATCTATCTATAAATTTAAATTTTCCATTCTGGTTTCCTTAAAGTGAAAGGAATTTTTTTCTTCTTTTTTATGTTTTAAAAGATTTTATTATTATTTTTTTTAAGTAACCTCTACCTCCAACATGGGGCTCAAACCCACAATCCTGACCTCAGGAGTTACATGCTCCATTGACTGAGCCAGCCAGGCGCCCCACGATAGGCATTTCTTATTTAAAAAAAAAGTCTTTATTTGTCATAATAAGACAATTATGAATTTAGACTCAGTGTTTGAAATAAGCATCAAGAGTATTTAGCTGATATGTTCAATCATTAATTCAACAATTTGTTTTGAGTGCTTCCTGTGTGTCAGGCACAATCCTAGGTGGCAAAAGACACAACGGTTTCAGCCTCTCGGGAGCCTGCGTTCCTGGGCAGTCCTGCTGGTTGCAAACTTTGAATCTTGTAGAAAGAACTATAAACTTTAGAAAGGGCCGTAAACGTTATTGTGGATAATAATACACATGGATATTTGGATATTTGCAAACCAACTCATTAGTGTAAAAATACAATTTGGGGTCCAGCATGGAAGGATGACCCGATTCCTGACCAAAGGCTGGCGTGGAAAGAGCTTTACTTGGCTTTCATTGTCAGTTTCTTCGGGTGCATAATGGCAGTTACAAAGCCAACTTCACAGAACTGTGGACTCAGGACGAAAATGCACATGAATGCCCCTAGTGAGGTGCGTATAGTCGGCCAACACGAGTTGACTCAAACGTTGTGAAACAAGTGGGTTTCATGTACACGTTATTGATCACGCCAGCAACTCAGTATCACTAAAGGTTAACCAAGGGAGACCCCCCGGGGCCCTTCTTGCTTCATTCCTTCACACCACGGGAGAGTTCTTTAGGGGAGAGGTTTTATTGAGAAGGATGTGGAGTGGGGAGAGCAGCGTAGGCAGAGTCGCCGGGGCGAAGGGGCCAGAATCCCGCGGTCCCGGGAAGGGGGCAGGTGCAGACCACACAAGGGCTGCTTGCTCACTCACAGCTGCATCAGGTTGTCCCGGTAACGGCGGCGCTGGCAGGGTAGGGCCCGGGGCCGGCTGGTGTAGGTGTAGGTGTAGGTGCCCATGGCCAGGGAGGTGCGGTCGGTCAGCGTGGCCCCACGCCCGGGGCCAGGTCGCTTCGCGTGGACACTGGCTTTCAAGCAGGGGGGCGCTAAGCGGTCTTGGGAGCGGGAGAGGTGTACGTGGTGCCAAGGGCAGGGATTCCCCGACGCAAGGAGGCCGCAAGAAGGAAGGCGGGCGGGAAGGGAGGTTGCCGGGACTGGTAGTGAGAGCTACACCCGGCTGGTTCCAGGGAACCTGGAGCCACCCAGCAGCGCCCACAGCGGTTGCCTGGCAACCCGGAGTTCCGCCCGGGGGCGGGAGCACCTGGCAGTTCCGGCCGGCGGGTTTGGCGGGAAGGCTGGGCCTCCGGGGAACTTCCGGTTCCTGCCTCGCCCCGCCTGCACCTCCCCGGAAGGTGCGTCTGCCGGTTAGGGGCGCTCTCACGGGCTGGTCGGGCAGGGCGTTTCCGAGGGTCTTGGCAGGCACCGCGGCGGTTCTCGTCCCCACTTTGGAGTCTGGCATTTCGACGCCATTCTCCCGGGCCCAAGTGCTCCCGTTCCAACGGCGCCCTCGGCTGTTTCTGCTCCCGCCGCGCCGCTAACCTGGGGCTGCTCACCTACGATCGCACACGCGGGGCACCCGCTCCCAGCTCTGTTACGTGCGGGGACGGGCGGGGGCTTCTTGGTGTCGCCCCGCCCCGCCACCTCTGCGCCTCCGGGGCGGGCTGCCGCCGCGCTCCGCAGCCGTGTCTGCGTTTCCCGCCTTCCTTCGCCGCGGCTCTGTTGCTAGCACCCCAGAGGACCCTCGGGCGCGCCGAGCTGCGGGGGCTGCCCCAAAGACGGCTAATTTTGGCAGAGGGGTGGGTGCTCTGTTGAGACTTTGTTTTAGGCGTCCTTTATCAGGATCTGCCTGGCCCCAGGCTCTGGAGAACGAAGCATCATGGGGTGGGGTCTGCACTTAGAAATGCAGGTGCTTTGGCTTTAGGATGAACAACGTTACGCATACGAGAGCTCGTGCAAGTGGAGTGCATGTATCCCTGAATGCTCGGTTACTTGCACGTGCATTGACTCCTTCAGTTCAGCCAAGTGCCGTCCCGATTTGAAGGCAGGTTTTGCCGTGTACGGGGCTCACAGCCTCTGGCAAGTTGATGCTTTTGTGCTTCATTCTCCTGATCTGTAAACTGAGGGTAAGAGAATTTATCTCTGAGGATTTGTCATGAGGATTAAAAGTGTTGATAAGTATAAAATTCTTAGAACTGTGTCTGGTAAATGATGAGCCATTATATTAAGATACAGATTCCTCCTGTACTTTGAAGATTAAGATCTAAAGCTAGTGTAGGTATGGTGTCAATAATCCTAACATAGAGGTGTGTAGGAAATGCTAGAGGTAAAAACACCGCGTGAAGATTTGCGATCTCATCACTTAATTTTGTGGTAACTTATGAGAAGATAAGGATCACAAGAGAAAGTGACATTTTAATCTTGTCTGACGGGTGATAGTGTTTTTGTTTTTAATTTTTAAAAAATGTTTTATTTATCTTTGATAGAGAGAGAGAGAGGGACAGCATGAGCAGGGGAGGGTCAGAGAGAGAAGGAGACAGAATCTGAAGACAGGCTCCAGGCTCTGAGCTAGCTGTCAGCACAGAGCCTAATGTGGAGCTTTAACCCACAAACTGTGAGATCACGACCTGAGCTGACGTCCGTCGCTTAACTGACTGAGCCACCCTGGGTGATAGTGTTTTTACTGGTGAAGGTCTTGGGGGAAGTGCATTCATAATGGCTTGATCAAAGACTCAAAAACTCCAAGGGTCTTCAGAGAACTCTAAGTGAGTAAATACATGTGTTTGATAATTCTAAGAGCTAAGGAGAAACCACAGGCCAGGAGGTGTCAGAGGTGGAGGGCACCCAGACATTTTAGATTGGTCAGGGAAGGCTTCACTGAGAAGGTAACCTTTGAATAAAGATGTGAAGGAGGTGAAGCATCCATTCCAAGAAGCAGTCACGGCGGAGTTCTAAGGCACCTACACACCAGGTGTGTTCAGGGGTGAGAGTAGGGAGGCTAGAGGTGGAGCGGAGGAGAGCATCAGGAGATGACGTCAGAGGCAGTGAGTTCAGATCTTTGTGCCTTGTAGGTCAGCGTAAAGATGAACTTCCACCCTGAGGTTAAAAGCCCCAGAGGGTTTTGGTTATTGGGACATAATTTGATTTTTTTTTATAAAGCATTTCTCTTCTAGCTGCCTGGTTGAGAATGGACTGCAGTGGGGGAAAAAGAAGCAGAGAGACCAAACAGAACCAGTAAACCTGGCTGAGAAAGCGGTTTGAATCAGGGACCAGGCAATGGAGGAGTGAGATGTGGTCAGGGAGATCCTGAATCTACTTTGAAGGTAGACACAGATGGATTAGAAATGGGGCACTAGACCAAAGAAGAACCAGTTAGTGGTGCTGAAGAGGGAGGAAATAGGAGCATCCCCAAGAAAAAGGGGGAATTCTCTTCCAAGGAGGAGCCACTCAGCAGTGGGCTTGAGGAGGCTGCTTTCAGCACGAGCAGGGGCTCCAAGAACAAGGAAAAGCTCCAGAGGTTATCCCAGGAAGATTAGTTTGGACATTTACCTGGTGGGGCATAACCCACATTTCCCAGCCCATCCCCTACATCCCCCCCCCAAAAAAATTCACAAGGAAAAAGAAAAGAAATCAGGCGGTAGAGAAAGAAAGGAGTTAAAGATCACGCTAAAGTTTATGACTAAATGTTGAAGATTGTGTAGAAAAAAATTGCAGAGACTCCGACTGATGTTCTCTTTTTCTAAAGGATGTAATTTTGTTCTAGCTCCCAATTAGGGTGGGAGCAGATGACCTTTAATCAAGGCTTCAGGCTTTGGGAGGACTGATTGCTTTCTGGTTTGCCCTACTCCCAGAGCAGGAATCTCAGCAGAAAGCCTGGGGTGTTCAATGGGTCCCCATCTTTGGGGGACCTTGAATCCCATTTTTGTGTTCCCAGCTCTGCAAAGTTATTGAAAATTCTGCTTAACCGTTTTAGCCACTTTGCAGCGCCTTGGTTTCTTGTTTCTAGTGTCCTTGCAGCTTAGAATTCAGCAAATGCCTTAAGGATGAAAGCTAAGTGAATTGTCAGGCTTCTCTGTGATCCACCTTCATCAGGGGTCTTGTCCCTTCAATTTCTGTCTGCGTTTCTCAACTCTAATTTCTGTCTCCCTAGATCTGACATCTCTAGACCATTGCTTTCTGCTTGCCCCTAAATGCCCTGCTCTGAAACTCAGCAAATGCCCTGGGAGAAAAGCAATGGAGAAGTTCTGTATCCCTGTGTATTTTCTTTCTCCCCGGGATCCCAATCCCTCATGTCCTCTCTGGTTTGGGTGTTCCCCAGGCCTCCACACAGCCTGGGTGGATTTTAGTTTTGTTTTTAGTTTTTGCTTTTACAGTTATTCCCGTAGGAGGGTTGTCTCATTTAGGGTACTCCTCAGTCCTAGGCAGAAGCTATGCCAGGAATGGAGTCTCTGTTTACAGATACAGGGAAACCTGGGGAGAAGCAGGTTTTGGAGGGAAGTTCAGTTTTAGGCACATTAGTGAAAGCATGTTAGTCATCCAATGGAGATAGTGAGCAGACAGTTTGACATGGGAGTCTGAGTCTTCAGGGGATTGGTCAAGAGTAGAGAGGGATTTTGCGGTTAATGGCAGAAAGATGGTATTTATTTATTTATTTATAATCTAGTTTATTGTCAAGTTAGTTTCCATATAACACCCAGTGTTCATCCCAACAAGTGTCCTCCCCCACGCCCATCACCCACTTTCCCCTCCCCCATCCTCAGTTTGTTCTCAGTATTTTAAGAGTCTCATATGGCTTGCCTCCCTCCATCTCAACTATTCCCCCCTTCCCCTCCCCCATGGTCCTCTGCTAAGTTTCGTCTGTTCCATATATGAGTGAAAACATATGGTATCTGTCCTTCTCCGCCTGACTTATTTCACTTAGCATGACACCCTCAAGGTCCATCCACGTTGCTACAAATAGCCAGGTTTCATTTTTTCTCATTGCCATGTAGTATTCCATTGTATATATAAAACACATCTTCTTGATCCATTCGTCAGTTGATGGACATTTAGGCTAGAAAGATGGTATTTAAAACCATGTGACTTGATGAGATTGCTGAGTGTAGAGAGAAGATAGATGAGCCCTTGAATGTAGTTAGAGACTGGAAATATGAAAAACAACTACCAAAGGATACTGGAAAAAGATGGCCAGAGAGATGGAAGAAATTACAGAAAGTCTGGGCACCAGGAATCAAGAGAAGACAGTGTTTCTTTCTTTTTTTTTTAAGTTTATTAATTTTGAAAGAGGGAGAGAGAGTGCATGGGAGCCGGAGAGGGAGGGAGAGAATCTGGAGCAGGCTCCATGCTCCCAGTGCAGAGCTTGATCCCACGATCCATGAGATCATGACCTGAGCAGAAACCAGGAGTAGGACATTTAACCACTGAGCCACCCCGACGCCCCAAGGAAGTGTTTCAAGGAGAAGGGAGTAAGGATGGCCAACACAATTTGTGGGTCAAGAAAGCTGTGCACATTGGATCTGGCAACCTAGAGATCACTGGTAATTGAGCAAAGGGTGACTGGGTGGAGTTAGGGAGGAGAAAGTTCAGTTATAGATTTCGAAGAGAGTGGGAAGAGAGAGAGTGACTCAAGGAGGTTTGCTGTAAAGGAAGAGAAAGAACCAGGATGAGCCAGAGTTTTATATTTTTTAATGGGAGAGTTGACTTGTGTATATGTGTGCTTGTAGGAGTGAGTAGAGAGGGCAGAATAGACCACGGAGGGGGAGAGCCAAGAATTGACGGATGATGTAGGCCAGAAAGAATGGGTTCTTGTGCCCAGTTAGAGGGGTTGGCCTTGTCTAGGATATGGCATGGTTCCTCCGTGGTAGTAGGAGAAAAGGTAGACATGCCCGCAGACACAGGTAGGTACATAATAATTTTCAGATCCCTTAATAATTAATAGGTGTTTCTGGTACAGCAGGCACTGCACTCAGCACTTGACATACATGATTTCACTTAGTTCTTACAATCGCCCTGTGACGTAGGTGCTCAGATTATTTTTATTTATAAGGGAACCAAAGCTGGAAGGAGTTAAAGTAACTTACCAGAGCCATACAGCAAGTAAGTGACGATACAGACTTACACCCTTATCTGCCTGCTTCTAGAACCTGTACACTGAAGTATCCGTATATGATGTTCATGATCTTCCTACCCTTAATCCTCTCTTGCTGTGTTTCTCTCTTTCCTCGTCTTTCTCTCATTCTCCATATCCCCAGTAATCACCAAGCCCCACCCATTTTACTCGTAGATGTTTCTTGATTCTAAGACCTCTTGTTTGCATCCCTACTGTTCATACTAGCCTTGACCTGATCCAGACAGCCTGAGCTGGCTTTTCTGTGCAACCACAAGATGTAGCTGAAATGCATCTCTGATCCTGCCAGTTCCCTCCTCAAACATTTCTGTAACCACTTTGCCCTGTGAGTTCAAGCTCCTTAATGTGACATAGGCCCTTCTCTACCTGGTTACTGCGTCTTTTTCCTGTCTCAGATCTCGCTAGTTTCTCCGCGTACATTTTCCCCCCAGAGTAGCTGAACCATTGCAGTCCCATTGTGTGCAGACTACAGGTTTTCTGCCCCTGTGATTCATGTTCCCTTTATCCCTTCTGGCCGATTTTCTGCTCATCCTTTAAGCCATGGCTCCTATTGTTTTCTCCCCAGACACATTTCTGGTGCCTCTGACTGGGGCTCACATAGTCCTCGATCCTATTTCCATCTCTCTTTTGCCACATGGTTTTTATAACAACTAGTTAGCATGTTTGCCTCCACAACTAGGCCACAGGTTTCTTGAGCACAGGAACTGGGTCCTATTCATGTTTTTGGCCCTCCCACATGGCTTAGTGTTTGGCTCGAATAGTTTATTAAATGAATGAGTGAATAGCACATGTATAGAGTTTATCCAAGGAAAAAGGAGAGGGAACCTCTCTGTTTAGAGCGTGAAAATGAGTGAATGGCAATAGTTTTGTTTTTTTTTTTAACTATTTCTAAGCATAGTAAGAGAGTGTAAGAGAGAACCTACCACAGCTCTTATTTAACAAATATCAAGCACCTCCCATGTTCTGGGCACTTTAGTAAGATCTAGGGACAGATAGGGCTTACATTCTAGCGAAGGGAGGCAGACAATAGGCAAATGAATTGAAAAAGAAGGAAACAAGTCACGGAATGATAAAAGCTGTGATGAAAATGCAACAGGATGTTAGGACAGGTAGTGCCTTAGCGGCCCCTTTAGGCTGACTGCAGAGAAAGGCAGTGTTTAACCAGAGACCTGTGTGTCTGAGGAGAGAGCCAACCACATCGAGTTGGGGGGAGACCAGCGCAGGCAGGAGGGGGCAGCTCGTGCATTGTCCTGAAGGCGGGAGCACAGCTATCCTGTTTACATAACAGACAGAAGGCCAGCGTGGCCAGGACATGGAGAGCAAAGGGGAGATGGTTGGAAGTGAGTTTTTAGAGGTAGCTAGGAGCCCAATCCGGTAGGGCCTTAGAGAATGGGGAAGATTGGGTTATGGGGAGTCCTTCAAGGATTTTTAAGTTGGGAAGATGATACATTCTGAGCCCTCTTACAAAGATCACCGATTGCCATGTGAGGAATGGATTGCAAGAGGTGAAGACTAAATCTAGTCAGGAAGGTGGTGCAGCTGAGGGTGTGACTTGAGTTAGGGTGATCGTAGGGAAAATGGAGAGAAGGGGTGCACTGGGGACATTTTGGAGAGTGGGTCTAGATAACTTACTGATTGATTAGATAGAGGGGGAGGAATAAAGGAATAAAAGATGACCACTAAGTTTTTGACTTGAGCAAAGTAATGTGATAATCATGTGATTTACGGAGATGTAGTCGATGGAGTGGAAGAAGTAGGAAATCAAGAATCCCATTTGGGGCATGTTAATTTTGAGATGCTGTTGGACACCAAATGGGTGCGTCAAATTGGTAGGTTGGAGATGTGAGTCTGGAGTTCAGTAGAAAGGCTGGGGCCAGGGATATACATTTGGTACTCATGAGCACTGCAAGGGCTTGAAAGGCTGTAGAGGTAAGAGGGAGATGGGGTGGTGCTTCTGAAGACCAAGGTTTCAGGGGCAGTGGGCTCAACCTGGTCAAATAGTGCAAGATCTTAAGTAAGATGAAGAGAGAGAGGCAACCATTGAATCTGCCCCCATGGAAGGCGTCTGTGAACTTGACAATGACAGCAGTTTTTGTGAAGTGGGGACTAAAGCCCAAGTAGAGTAATTGGAAGAGAGATCTAGTTATGAGGAGAGTCTATAACCTTAGATTATTCTTTCCGGAACCTCTGCTGTTGTCTTAGCTACTTAATAAGGCCTTTGGACAAGTCTGTCAAGCGAACATGGGTTGTTGTAGCACATGAATTAATACGTTTTTGCCACAAGGTGTCACTAATTCTTTATTAGCTTTTAGTAAGTAAACTAGTCGCTGCATAAGTTATACCTTGCATTAAGGAGATGCTGTTTTACAGAATCACACTTACAAGATAGGCCATTTAGAAAGTAGTTGCGGAAAGATTTCCTTTCAAGAGCCTGTCTCTGTAGCATATTTGACATACATGCATGGGTGTGGGGTAGCGCGCTGCACCAGAGTGTCGGTTTAGAGCCCTGGATGTGGGGTCAGCAGACTCGAGCTCAGCTCCAGTTTTGCACCTGCTGGCTGTGCGACCTCGGGCAAAATTTGAATGTTCTTTATCTTACTGGTAAAGACAGCATTTTTTGTTGTCACGTTAAACTAGCAGAGATAGACTCTGCTTTACCCTTCTCACCCAATTATTCTTATATATCGGAAGAGAATATGTACAGCAGTGTTTTGATAATTGTGAGGTGTTATGTGAATATAAGATTAAAAATCATAAAAATTGTTTATGCCCAACTGTATAACGATATAGGTATTACATAACGCAGTTGTGTTACTGAAGACTGTCCTTTGCAGATGGTAGAACCCCCGTTGGGATTTGCCTGCCAAGAAGGGAGTGTTTTGAAGTTTATAAGGACAGTTCATGTGACTTCAGGAATGGTAGTGGGGCAATAGGAGGGGCTTTGGATGTCTGCACCTTGACTCTTTTCTTTGCTTCTTCCTGATGTCTTTCTTCTCTTTGGCTCCAACTTGCTTCCTCCACTTAATAGGGAACAGTTGAATATCATAAAGGTTGTAGGAGATGCGCATGACAACATCCTATAGGCTGAGAAGGTTAGAAGGCAGAAGTGGAGAAGTAGATGCTACACAGTTACCTGGATTTTGTTGAAGAACATGGATTTCAAATTTATGACAGCCAATGTCACTTAATACTAGCCTTCACATTAAAAAAATAAAACCCAAATGTCCTCAAACAGTCTAATATCGTATGGTTGTGTCTTTAATTTTTAAAAGTAGACACTTTACATTATTATCCTTTTCTTCAAAAGCCCACACTATAAAGGGTTAAGATAAAGGGATAGGTGCACCTGATTTAAAGAAAGGAGAGGTTAAAAAATATTTACCCAAGATAAAAATATAGGTATACTTTTTCAAAAGAAATCTTCATTTACAAAATTTCACAGTGTAATTCTTCTAAAAGGAATTGTGCTCTGAAATATATGTTAATTTAAAAACCTATTTTATATAACTCTTCAGGAACATATGTACCAATATTATGAAGTGTCGTTGCTGGTTGGAAACGACCAAACAATATGCTTTTTTTTCAATCCAAACAAATAGGCTAATTGCTTTTGACAACAACAACAAAAAAAACCCTTAACTAGAACCATTACTAAATGTTTTTTCTACATCTGCATTAGTTAATCACAATTCACTTTAGTTATCTGTGAGATTTTACCCGAAAATAAATTCTCGTAACCTCAATTCCCTTAGCAGGAAGCAGAAGGAGGTTTTCACACATGTTCTTGTATTGAATGAATGGACTCTCTCAGCCCTGAGATGTTGTTGAAATCCAGGAGATGGAGACACTGGTGGGTAAGTCCCCTGCCTGCCAAAAGGGAAACATCTTGAAAGTAGAGACCGTTCTCTTTCCTGGGAGGCTGGTATTTCCCTCCTCTCCATGCAGTTTCCCAGATGTCTGAAAATACTAATGACGTTGGTGGGATTGTGTATTATTGCCTACATGCCTTCGCTGTTTGTGCATACTCTTACGTATTTGTTTAAAAAGACAGTGTCAGGGACTCCTGGTTAACATGACATTGACTGACGGGGGAAAGTCTTCCAGCCTTGGACTGCATACCCACGGCAGCAGGGACACAGTGTGTTCCGTTTCTGTCTGGAAGGACGTAGTGGGTGTGGGCAAGGGGAGAGGGGACAGGCGTTGTGCGTAGCAGGCTGGGTTGCAGCTTCAGAAGGAGATTTGAAATGCACCCAGGTATAGGCAGAGTGAGGCCAGGGGCATGCGGACGCCGTGTCTGCTGGCAGATCCAGGGGTGGATTTTTTCCCTTCTTGGAAGACGAGGGAGAGGAGGAAGAGGAGAGACATGAAGTTTGCCAGGTGCAGTGAGGGGGGAAGTGTTCTGGGGGAAGAGAGTACCATGTGTGAAGCCTTCGAGGGTTGGGCGAGGCCTGGAATTTTGAGGAGCTGAGAGCTCAGCATGTCTGAGCCAGAGCTCAAGGCAGAGCCTCAAGAAATACAGGATTAAAGGAAAATTAAAGATACAGTAACAGAGTGCAGATCTACATACTGGAGAATATTGTCACATGTCAAATCAGCGATTTAAAGAACCACCCTGAGGAAGGTTCTCAGAATCTAGAGGAAAAGAGTAAAAATATTGACCCAGTATGGGAGGTGATATTTGGGGAGGGGTAACAGTTCAACCTATGATTCCTATCCCTACAGGAAAATCAAAGCAACAACCAAAGACTTAATTTAAAAATGTTTCCTAAATATACACATCAAGAGGGTTCACTGCATTCCAAGGACACTAATGGCAACAATTTTTATATGATAAGCCTATAGGAAACAGATTTTATGAGCATTTAGACAAAAAGAAGCAAGTCACCTATGCAAGAATAAAAATCCCTCTGGTCTTAGGCTTTATCTGCAATGCTCAACATCAAAAGGCAGTTAAACGGCATCTAATAGTTTTCAGGGGAAGGTGCTGGATCCAAGTCCATTGTCCTTCAAGGTAATAGCTTATGCTTTCACATTTGCAAGGCATTATGGACCATTCTGTCCCTTCATTCAAAAATGCTTCAAGACTTCTGCTGCCCCAAAGAGTAGTCTAACTCAGTAACGAAAGAAGCTCAGTAATGAGGAAATCATGACACAGAATTTGTAAGACTGACCTTACACACTATGGACTGAAGTGCAGATATTCGATTGGCCCGAGACATGGCCTGGTCAGCTCTGCGCCTGGGGGAAGCGCGGTCTGCAGAGCCTCCCTGAGCTCTTGCCCTGCCCCAGACTGCTCCCATTTCCCAGAAAGTGTCTTTCTGGCACCACATGCTTTACCCCATGTTTCAGAAGAAATGTTTGATGATCACTTAAACTGACTCAGTTCTAGTATGTGTTAATACTGGCTTAACATTTTACCTGGTTGAGATACTAAGTGCTCCCCCTTTCTCAAAAATGAGCGACGGGTAATGCGGCACAGTGATCACGTTCATTTCCAAGAGCCTCACCTATTCTCCGCATCCGTGAGACTGACTTGTGGCACTTCCGGCGGGGTGCGACTGCACACCGTGTGTCAGCAGCCATCGCGTCTGAAGTGAGCCTCACGCGATCTCTCTTTCACCTGGGACTTGGGAATGTCCCGTGTTACTTATGGTTGGGATCGTTATTTTCATTACATACAATGCTGATGTTTAGAAATGTAGCTTATCTGTTTTTCTAGTTCTTAAAGAAAATCTCAGAATCAGATAACTGATTTATCATTTCCTTTGGATCTAAGAAGTCAGTGACTCACCTCAGTGAGACATATTTTTAAAGGCACATGAAAGAAAAACCGAGAACTATAACATTTCTAGGTACCTGTTCCTCAAGAAGTGAGTGGCCTAACCAATAGCCATTTTCCTGTGCTCCCGGGTTCTGTGGGTCTGGAGCTGGGACAGGATGCGGTGAGGGGCGTTTGTCTTTACTCGGCGAGGTCTGGGACCTCGGGTGGTACCGCTCAAAGTCGGGGCTGGAAACATCTGGAAGCCCTTTCAATCCCCTGTCTAGTGCCTGGGCTCTGATGACTTGAAGACCAACACTACAGCCCAGAGCCATTACCGCCTTGCTCAGACGCATGGCCGGGGGACTTGGATCCCACTTCCAGGGTCAAAATACTTTGTGGCCGTGCTTTTAAAGAACTACCTAATAATAGATTGCCAACACTGGTTTCCTTTCACTCATAGGCTTGGGGATGGTGTAATGAATTGTTGAATTGTCTCCCCTTAAAATTCACATGTGGATGTCCTAACCCCCGGCAGATGTGACCTTATTTGGAAACAAGATGTAATTAGCTACATTAGAATGAGGCCATACCGAAGTAGGGTGGGACCCTAATAAAACATGACTGATATCCTTTTTTTAAAGTTTATTTATTAATTTTGAGAGAGAGAGCGAGCGAGCATGCATACGAGTGGAAGAGGGGAAGAGAGGAGAGACAATCCCAAGCAGGCTATGCACCAGCTCAGAGCCTGATGTGGGGCTCAAACTCAGGAACTGTGAGATCATGACCTGAGCCAAATCAAGAATTGGGTGCTTAACTGACTGCGCCCCCCAGGCGCCTCTGAGTCCTTGTAAGCAAGGGAAATATGGACACAGATCTGCACCTGAGGAGGACACAATGCGGACATAAAAACGGGTATCTGTGTGATGCTCTCAAAGCCAAAGGATGCCGAAGCCAGCCGCGAACCCGCAGAAGCTCGGAGGGAGGCTTAGAACCGATTCTCCCGCACAGCCCGCAGAGCGAACCAGACTTTCCGACGGCTGGATCCTGGATTTCCAGCCTCCAAAACCGCGAGACCATACGTTCTGTGGTGTAAGCCTGCCCTTGTGTTGGATTTCGTGATGGAGCCCTAGAAAACTAGTACAGATGGCTTTTAGTGTCTTTTCAATATTTTTCATATTTTTGACAGGGAACATATGTATCTTTAAAAATGAGGGAAAATATGTTTATTTAATATAATAATTTCAATTTCTGTGTTCCATTGACATGGAAATAGACCGAAATCTTACTAAGGTTGTGTGTAGGTAATGAGACTACAGGTAACTTTTTTTTTCATTCCTTCATCTCTGTATTTAAAACGTTTTCTATACTGGATGTGCATTACTTTCATCACGGTGGGAAAAAGGCCTGGAGGAGCAAGAGGAAGCGCTTCAGGGAGTTTGCGCTGGTCCTGCTCTGCCGCTAGAGACTCTGAGCCTGATTGCCAATCTGAGCGTGGGCGCGCGGTGCCCCTCAGTGTCGCCGTGAGGAATAAATGAATGGACATACGTGAACCCACCCGACCTGGTGCCTGAGGTCTTGGCGACCAGGGAGCACTCTGTCTCCAAGCTCCGCGACGTGTGTGACAGCCTCCAGGACTGGCCGCGGAGGGCTGGGGGAAGGCTGAAGTACGTGCAGAGCTCATGCATGTCTTTTCACTAATTGTTGGTGGCAGACTGAGGGCTTGAAAAGCTAGGGAGCCCGGAGGTGGCTTTTCCTGTGAAGTAGAGGCAGCTGGAGCTAAGGGCCTGTCACTCACCCAGGTCCCTCCTAAGGCTTTGGAAAGGGTTAAGGTCAAAATTGATTCGCTTGGTGGTGTGGTTTATAAAATTTGGAAAAACATGCATTAACTGTAATCAGTTAAGACTCCCATCTCTCTCTACTCTGACCCCTCTGTTCCCCTCACCCACCACCTTTCTAGTGGCCATGGGATTTTGGGTTTGGGCTAAAGGAAGGTTGACTTATGGATATTTTAAATTTGGGTTCTGTGAGATTTACTTATGTGCTTTGCAGTCACTTCCCCAAATAGGTAAGCTGTTTAATAGCCGTCCTGGGGGGGGGAAGGGCTTCCCGAGACATCCCATGGACCGCTGTGCCTTTCCACTCCGCTTTCAACATCCCTGACATCACATAGAAGAATGTGTTCTACTGGGACGCCTGGGTGGCTCAGTGGTTGGGTGTCCGACTTTGGCTCAGGTCATGATCTCACAGTTTGTGGGTTTGAGCCCCACGTTGGGCTCTGTGCTGGCTTCAGATTCTGTGTCTCCCTCTCTGCCTCTCCCCGCCCATTCATGCTCTGTTTCTTTCTGTCTCAATAATAAATAAAAAAAGAATGTTTCTTACAGAGCCTGCCACAGAAAGTATGTAGGTAGTGGAGGAGAAACAAGATTTGAAATACGTGAAGCCAGAAGGTAGTATGTATAAAAATTTCCCAAATTTTATAGCTTGTGTATGAAAGTTGATGGAGGTTTCTCCAAATTTGATAGTCTTAAAATTTTATATTAACAATGAGTTGAGAAAGAAGCTGAAATTTATTCTAAGTTAGTAATGTTGAATAACCCCAAATTTTAATAAAGCAAAAAAAAAAAAACCCTCCAGAATTAACTTTTATTCTCTCTACAGAAAATAATACAAAATATATATAGGAAGAAGTGATTTTAGAAAAGTAGGCAGCCAAAAATTATAGAAAAAGGAGCATTACTGAAATGCATCAGGAGGTTGTGAATAAAAATACGACATAATTTTGAGGGAGTAGATTTTACTAGTTGTTAGATAAACCACAGCTTCATTAAATTTATTTAATATCTCTCCACGAGGCTTATAATTTGTGATTTTGTTACTCATTCCATATAAATATTCGTGTTCATTCACTTTTTTAAAAGTTTTTATTTATTTTTGTGTGGGGGGAGGGGCAGAGAGAGGCAGACAGAGGATCCTGAGTGGGCTCCGCGTGGACAGCAGCAAACCCAGTGTGGGGCTTAAGCCCAAGAACTGCAAGATCATGACCTGAGCTGGAGTCGAACACTCAACCGACTGAGCCAGCCAGGCTCCCGTGTTCATTCTTAAATTTGTGTTTGTGAGTTTGCGTTCTTTTTCTTACAGGCGGCTTATTCCAAAATTGTATAAGTGGCAGGCTCCTCAAAACCTGGGTCTGACTTGAAAGAAGCCGTTTCCAGATCAGCTCTTGTTCCTCTGCAAAGGAACCTGAGGCTCATGTTTGAGAATACCGCTTCTCTGTTTTTCCATTTCCTACAGAAGAGCCCAGAACTGAAGTATTTACCCCTCGTTTCCTTTTGATCTGAGAGGTTTCGGTGGCTCTGTCTAGTAAGAGTTTCAGGATGCATGCTGTTCACCGCGTCAGAGCAGAACCGTGACTCAGAGTGTGAGAAAATGGCTCTCCACTTCCTAGGAAGTTTTCAATATAAAAACATGCTGTGCTTTTGAATGAAAAGTAAAATTAAAAGCCAATGGATGGAAATTTCTTGTAACAAGACCTAAAAAACCCCAACTCTTCCTATTCTTAAAAATAAGAATTGTTTTTGTCAAAGGATCTGAGACTTGAATAACGTTTTTTGAAGTGAATTTGGCAGACGGTGTAAAAGCCCAGGAGCCTGTGATCCTTCCCTGGGGAAGTCCCTTGGCTTCCATACTCGCCATGCTTGTGTGTCTTACAGCCAAAGACGGAGGAAAACTGGTCTTGAGTAATAAAATTACCTTTGCATACACGCGGTTTTAGCTTAAAGCCAGAAGCTTCTTTGCTTTTATCTCTTGTCAAAGGTAAGTTTTACCCATTTTGATGGGAACTACTCTGTGGTTTTAAAAAGATTTCAAGTCCGTGAAATGTAATAGATGTATTATAGGAAGGACATAAACCCAGTATCCAGCCTAGAATATTTGTCCCTTATCCCTCATGCTAGAGTGGGGAAAAGGGACGTGTCTGCAGAATATGGCCAATCTGTGTTCAAATGCCACCTTTCTCTCTCATTAGCCCATGTGACCTTTGGAAAGTTGGTTAGTTTCCCCATCTGTGCAAACATGCATATTAATATTCACCCCGCACAGTTGTTGTGGGGATTAACTGAGATGGCAGGAGATGAGCCCCGGGTCCCCAGCTAATTCGAGCATCTAGTACGAAGAAGGAGCTCAGTAACTGTTTGAAGGAAAAGAAAAATAATGCCTCCATTTTCCTCCCAAGGAGTTTGGGATCTAGAGTATAATAGGAAAGAGGGACCAAAGTGAAAGGGTTAAGTCATGGGGCCTTCGAAGTTGATGAGTATTGAAGGAAGTGGTAGAAAGATGACTGATTGTAGTTTGGAGACATTCTGCTGCAGAGGAAGTTTTCTGTAAGGCTGAGATGTAGGGAGGTGAATTGTGTGTAGGGAACCACTGTCCTATTTTCTTGCTTAAATTAAAGAGCATATGTTCATATATCTGTTCTTTAATTAAATACATTTAACACACACAAGGATGATTTTTAGAACTGGGGAATATAAAGAAGAAATGTGATCTGTTTTTTTCCCCTCAAACAAGTTATAGTCTATGAGGGGGAGAGAAACATGAAAACATAAGGACATCAAGATTTGGGGTGCAGAAGAGGAAGGGTCAGTTTTACAGTGGAGCGGAGAGGGACTCTGTGAGGGCTTCATGAAAGAGAGACGGTGTCTGCCCAGCAGCGGAGTTGGGGGCGTGCGGGCTGTGTGGACAGGCCAGGTAGAGGAATCAGAAGGAACAGAGCCACAGGGGTGGCTTTGCCCGTGTGTGGGAGCTAGACACGGCAAGGGCAGGGCGTGCAGGGTGCCTTGCAGCAGTGGGTGGGGAGAATAGGCAGAGCCAGATGATGGAGCGTCTAGCCTGCCATGCTCCGGGGCAGGGCTATGAGGGACCCCCTCCAGCAGTAATGGTGGCAGTGGAAGGGATGCCGCAAACAAATTGACATCCTCTTGTGGGCGAGGCCAGAGGGTGGGATTTGACGGTTTTGATAAACATGGGGATGTGCAGGCTCATTGCCTGGGGGAGACAGTGGAGGCAAGGATATTAACTAAGCCATTAAAAACTTTTTAATGCTTATTTATTTTTGAGAGAGAGAGAAAGACAAAGCACAAAGAGGGGAGGGGCAGAGAGAGAGGGAGACACAGAAGCCCAAGCAGGCTCCAGGCTTTGAGCTGTCAGCACAGAGCCCGATGTGGGGCTCAAACTCATGAACTGCAAGATCATGACCTGAGCTGAAGTTGGGCGCTTAACCCAAGTTGAGCTACCCGAGTGCCCCTGACATTTTTTTAAGCCTGGGAATTTAATAGGAACTGGGACCACTAGAATGGGGTTTAAGTTTTGCTCTTCTAATTTCTAACTCTTTAATTCCAGGAATGGCTGGAAATTTGGAAAAATTGCTATCTCTGCTATGGGAATAAACAGACACCAGTGCTCACAAACTAGACTTGAAATTGGACTCAACTTAAACTGACTTAAAAACTTATGTAGCAAGAGGAATCTTACACATGCAAATGAACACCTGTGAAAATTCTTGGGCAAGAACCACTCGATTTAGTAACTCCAATTTGGCAATTTGAGAGGGGATCTCTTTTGGGGCTAAATGACCAATTTTACAGATTATTTTATTGGGTCTGCTGTAATATTTATACCCTAACCCTAACCCTAACCCTATCTTTAAAGCAGTTCTTGAACTTTCTTTATAAATTAGAAATCCTGAAAGGAATGTAGTTAGATCATGTGCATTTCAGTGTTCTCTAAGGCCTGGGGAGGTTTGCTGTCTTTCCAAGCTTTAGACATCTAAACTTCGCCATATAAAAATTTTTGTAGGAACTAAGTGTATGCAACTCAAGTGTCACACCTCCTCCAAATTTTCCAGAAAACAGGTCATAGTTTTTTGCATTTCCAATTACAATGAAAACCCTATCACTTTTTGCAAGAGAGTCACAGATAAAAATAATTGATGTCATGAATCCAACGACCACATGGCTTCCCTGTCACTCTACAGTGAGCGTCGCCCCCAACCCATCTTTCTGGTTCCTTAAGATTTTAACATACTTTTCTTAACATTTGTTTGGGCTATATTTATATCTTTGGAAACTGGTCAATTTCTAAGTATGTCTAAATGCCTCCTTTTACCTGACAGTACATTTACCATGCCAAAGGAATTTTCCAGGATCTGATCACATTTTATCCTTTTAATAAGTGTATTGGGGATCAGGGACCCCACTCCACGCTGAGAGCTTTTCACTGGGTCATGCATATGCAATGTTGAAGAAACATGCCCCGTGTTACAGCGGAGCAGGCTCCTAACAGATGAACCCTTTCACAAACTGCAGCTATAAACTCTAGACAAACTACAAAAACCAACTCCCTAAGGGGTTTGGTGAGTGAACAAAGGCAGACAGAGGGGAGTTAAAACTCGGGGGAAGGTGAGTTTCCTGGGTTTCAGCTTTGGCCAGAGGACAGGTCATGGTTGCAAAGATTGTGTGGGTGGCTCAAGTTCTGACAGGAAGCCTGTCCTATTTCTGGCCCAAAGAACCAGGGGACCTGGAGCCCAACCATGAGAGAGCGAGGGATCGCTCAGAGAGGAGTGACCTGTGTCTGAACTCTGTCCAAGCCTCTAGCTGACCCACACACCGCACATGCACAAGGCAGGCCCAAAGCAGCTTGCCGCTTAGGTTTAGAGTAGTGACCTGAGATTTAGCTGCTACCCACCACAGGGAGACGGAGTCTGAGTTTGAGCCTCACCAAGTCAGTTGCCTGTTAAAAAGAAATATCAGCAGTGGGATCAATACTACAAAATTCAGTCTTCACTGTATAACATTCACAATGTCCAGCATACAATCCCAAACTATTCAAAATATGAAGAAGCAGAAAAATGTGACCTAATTTCAAGAAAGAAGACAATCAAGAAATTTAAAGGAGCTGTTATAATTATGCTCAGTGGGATTTAAAAAAATGCTCCTAATAAATGAGAAGACAGGAAACCTCAAGCGAAACTGAAAATGTATGAAGTGAAAATATATTTAATAAAAAACATAAAGACAAAAAGGTTGAAAAAAGAAAAGGATGGAAAAGGACATATCCTATGGGAAAAAACCATAAGAAGACTGAAGTGGCGTTATTAATATCAGATGAAACAGACTTCCAAACAAAGAGTATTACCAGAAATATATAGGAACATTACTTAATGAAAGAAAATCCCTATTAGGACGATAAAACAATCATAAATGTGTATGCACCTAAAACAGAGACTCTAAATAAAAGAAACAAAAATTTATGGAACAGTATCATAATCATAGTGGGAAATTTTAACATCTCATACAGAGCAATTGATATAATAACTAAACAAAGTATCAGTAAAGACATAGATGATCATGATAACATCAGTAATCATCTTGACCTAATTGATTTTAAAATTGTTTTTATTTAGACATTTTTTAAAGAGCAGTTTAAGGTTCAAAGCAAAATTCAGAGAAAGGGCCAGAGATTTCCTCATATCTCCTGCCCCTACACATACATGGCCTCCCCCATTGTCAATATCCCTAAATGGCATATTTGTTACAACTGGTAAACATGCATTGACACAGCATCACCCAAAGTGATAGTTTACATTGTGGCTCACTCTTGCTGTTGTATCTTCTCTGAATTTGGACAAATGTATATTTGGACATGTATCCATCATTAGGTCTCAGGGTATTTTTACTGCCCTAAAAATTCTCTGTGCTTTGTGTATTCATCCTCCTCCAGCTCCAACTCCCAGTCCCTGGAAACCACTGATCTTTTCACTATTTCCATAGTGTTGTCTTTTCTAGAAGGTTCCATTGTTGGAATCATACAGTTTGTAGACTTTTCATATTGGCTTCTTTTACTTAGCAATATGCATGTAAGTTCCTCCATTTCAGTTTTCCTAAAGTTGAAAAATGCATTTCCTGAAAAAAAAAAAGCTCCCTTGTATGTATGCATGTATTTATGTATGTATGTATTTTGTTTTAATTTTTTACTTTTTAATAATTTATTATCACATAGCTAACATATAGTGTATACAGTGAAGTCTTGGTTTCAGGAGTAGATTCCCATGATTCATCACTTACATACAACACCCAGTGCTCATCACAAAAAGTGCCCTCCTCAATGCCCATCTCCCACTTTCCCTGACCCTGAATCTCCCACCACCACCAACCCTCAGTTTGTTCTCTGTATTTAAGAATTTCTTATGGTTTGTCTCCCTCTCTGTCTGTAACTTATTTTTGCTTCCCTTTCCTTTTGTTCATCTGTTAAGTTTCCCAAATTCCACATGAGGGAAGTCTCTGACTGACTTATTTTGCTTAGCATAATATACTCTAGTTCCATCCACGTTATTGCAAATGGCAAGATTTCATTCTTTTTGATCGCTGAGTAGTATTCCGTTGTGTGTGTGTGTGTGTGTGTGTGTCTATATACATCTTTATCCATTCATTAGTCAATGGACGTTTGGGCTTTTTCTATACTTTGGCTATTGTCAATAGTGTGGCTATAAACATTGGGGTGCATGTGTTTTTTTTGAATCAGCACACCTGTATCCTTTGGATAAATACCTAGTAGTGCAATTGCTGGGTCGTAGGGTCGATCTATTCTTAATTTTTGGAGGAATCTCAATACTGTTTTCCAGAGTGGCTGCACCAGTTTGCAGTGCCACCAACAGTGCAAAAGAGTTCCTCTTTCTCTGCATTCTTGCCAACATCTGTCATTGCCTGCGTTGTTCATTTTAGCTATTCTGACAGGTGTGAGGTGATATCTCATTGTGGTTTTGATTTGTATTTCCCTGATGATGAGAAATCCTGAGTATCTTTTTATGTGTTGGTTGGTCATCTGGATGTCTTCTTTGGAAAAGTGTCTGTTCATGTCTTCTGCCCGTTTCTTCACTGGATTATTTGCTTTTTGGGTGTTGAGTTTGGTAAGTTCATAATGGATTTTGGATACTAACCCTTTATTTGTTATGTCATTTGCAAATATCTTATCCCATTCCATTGGTTGCCTTTTAGTTTTGTTGATTGTTTCCTTTGCTGTGCAGCTTTTTATCTTGATAAGGTCCCAATAGTTCATTTTTGCTTTTCATTCTCTTGCCTCTGGAGATGTGTCAAGTAAGAAGTTGCTGTGGCCGAGGTCCTTTAAAGAGGTTGTTTCCTGTTTTCTCCTCGAGGATTTTGATGGCTTCCTATCTTACATGTAGGTCTTTCATCTATTTTGAATTTATTTTTGTGTCTGGTGTAAGAAAGTGGTCTAGGTTTATTCTTCTGCATGTTGGTTGCTGTCCAGTTTTCCTAACACCATTTGCTGAAGAGATTGTCTTTTTTCCATTGTATACTCTTTCCTGCTTTGTCAAATATTAGTTGGCCATACATTTGTTGGTCCATTTCTGGATTCTCAGTTATGTTCCATTGATCTATGTGTCTGTTCTTGTGCCAGTACCATACTGTCTTGATTACAGCTTTGTAATACAGTTTGAAACTCAGAATTGTGATTGAAACTCAGCTTTGGTTTTCTTTTTCAAGAATGCTTTGGCTTTTCAGGGTCTTTTTTGGTTCTAGAGTGTGGTTAGTTTTATAAGAAATCACCAAACTGTTTGCCAAAGAGATTTATCCATTTTGCATGCCCATGAGCACTGATGAGAGTTCCTGTTCCTCCACATCCTCCTCGCATCTAGTGTTGTCAGTGCCCAAGATTTTGGCCATTCTAGTAGGTGTGACATGATATCTCATTGTTTAACTTACATTTCCCTCATGTGGAGCATCTTTTCATGTTTATTTGCCATCTGTATTTCTTCTTTGGTGAGGTATATTTTCAGATCTTTGGCTTATATTTTAAGATCAGTTTCTAGGTTCATTTTTTTGCATGTGAATGTCCAGTGGTTCTAGCACCATCTGTTGAAAACACTATCTCTGCTCATTTTGTTGCCTTTGCTTTTTTGTCAAAGACCAGTTGACTATATATATAGGTCTATTTCTGGGTTCTCTATTCTTTTTTATTAATCTGTATGTCTGTTCTTTCACTAATACCACACTATTTTGATTACTGTAGCTTTATAGTAAGTCTTGAAGTCAAGTAATACCATTCCTTCAATTTATTTTTCTTCAGTATTATATTGGTTATTCTAGGTCTTTTGCCTCTCCATGGAAACTCTAGTTTGCTGACATTCACAAAATAACTTGCTGGATTGTGTTGACTCTATAGATCAAGTTGGGAAGAATTGATGTCTTGACAATATTGAGTCCTCCTATCCATCAATATGGAATGCCTCTCCAATTAGTTCTTATTTTATTTTGTCATCAGACTTTGTAGTTTTACTCATTACTTTGTTATATTTATACTAAGTATTCTTCTTTTTAAATTTAAATTCAAGTTATTTAGCATATAGTGTAGTCTTGGCTTCAGGAGTAGAGCCCAGTGATTCATCTCTTACATACGACACCCAGTGCTCATCCAGAAGGTGTCCTCATTAGTGTCCATCACCCATTTAACCCATACCTCCACACCTCTCCTCCAGCAACCCTCTGTTTGTTCTCTGTATTTAAGAGTCTCTTGTGGTTTGCCTTCCTTTCTGTTTTTTATCTTATTTTTCCTTCCCTTCCCCTATATTAACCTGTTGTGTTTCTCAAATACTAGTATTTCAATTTTGGGAGTGCTAATGTAAGCAGTATTGTGTTTTTTATTTCAAATTACACTTATTAGTTATTGAAATATAGGAAAGTGATTGGCTTTTGTATATTAACCTTGTATCCTGCAACATTGCTATAATACTTTAGAAGTTCCAGTTTTTGGTTGATTCTTTTGGATTTTCTACATAGATGATCATGTTGTCTGTGAACAAAAACAATTTTATTACTTCCTTCCCAATCTGAAATCCCTAGTTTTCTTCCTTGTCTTATTGCATTATCTAGGACTTCCAGTATGATGTTGAGAAATTATGGTTAGAGGGGATGCCCTTGCCTGGTACTTAATCTTAGTGGGAAAGCTTCTAGTTTTTCATCAATATGTGTAATATTAGCTATAGTTTTTTTGGATAAGTATTCTTTATCAAGTTGAGGAATTTCCCTTTTTATCTAATTACCTGAGGGTTTTTTTAAATCATGAATGAGCCTAATTAATTTTTATAGAATCTAAAATACAACAATTGAAGCATATTTTTTTTTCTCAGGAACACATGGTACATTCACAAAGATAAAGCTTATACTATGCTATAAAACAAATCTCAATACATTTAAAAGGATTGCAACCACATGGAATATATTTCCAAAGAAAGGCCAAAGGAGAAACCATAGAGTGGTTAGAAAATATTTTATTCTAAATGATAATGAAAGTACAACATATAAAAATTTGTAGGATGCAGCTAAAGCAATGCTTACATGGAAATGTATAGTTTTAAGTCCTTATTCCAGAAGAAAAGTCTAATGTTCATCATTTAAGTTCTTACCTTAAGAAGCCTTAGAAAGAAGAGCAAAGTAACCAAACAAATTAGAAGGAATGAAAGAATATCAGAGCAGAAATCAATTAAATAGAACATATTAACCAATAGAGGAAATTAGCAAAACTGGAAACTTATTGGTTGAAAAGTTCAACATAACTGATAAGTCCTGAGTGAGGCTGATGAAAGAGAGAGAGAGAGAATACAAGTTACCAATATCATGGCTGAAAGAAGGGATATCACTACAAATTCTACATACATTAAAAGGATAATAGGAACAACTGATTATGAACAACTGGATTCCAACAAACAATAATTTTGATGAAGTGGACATCTTCTTTGAAAAATACAACTTACCAAATTCATCTAAAATGGAACAGAAAATTGGAATAGCTCTATAACCATTAAGTTATAGTAACTCTGTAACTATCAAAAACTTTCCTATAAAGAAATCTCCAAGCCCAATGATGTCACTTTTCTTTTTAAAGAAGATAGAAGACAAGTAACACTTCATAACTCTCTTTTGTCTTTCTCCAAGCTGGGCTGGTAGGTCTTGGGGGAATGGTGACAGGAGTAATGTGAAGCTGTCTTTCCTACCTACTTCAATGTATATTTTCTTATTCCTGTGCTCCATCCAAGTGCTGCAATCTCTTGCCTGGAGTCCATAGTTTTTGTAAAGGTATTTTTGTGCATGGATGGTTGTTCTAAGTAATATTTCTGTGAGGGTATGAACTCTGAAAACTCCTATTCCACCATCTTACTTACAGTATCACTCTCTCAAAGTTGTCTTAACATGAGAAAATAAATATTTCACCATTTTAATAGAATAAAGGAGAAAACCATGTAATCACTTTAATACGTAGAGAAAATAATATGACATAATTCAACATCCATTCAGAACAATTCTCGCCAAAGAATATAAAGGTACTTCAACTCATAAAAAGCATCTATGAAAAACCTCCAGTTGACATTATACGTTCCTGTTGAAATATCAAATTATTTTCTACTAGAATCAAGAGCAAGGTAATGTGCTCAAATTTGCCACTTCGACTGAACATTGAATTGGAGGTCCTAGCCATTGCAGTAGAGGAAGAGAAATAAATAAACTTATAAAGATTGGAAAGGAGGAAGTAAAATTGTCATTTTTGATGTGAAATAGTGGAAAAATACATATATTGGTCTGTATCCTGAGTTCCTGACACAGGGCTCCTGAAACCCTTGTAATTTCCTCAGTGATAGGAATGGTTTTTGTTCTAATGAGATGACTCTAACTGGGCTTCTAGATAAGCACTGGTCACAGGAAAGACCAAGCCATGATTAGAAGCTTGAAATTTTCAGGCTACCTAACCCTACTCTCATTCACTTGAGAAGGGAGGAAGGCTAGAAATAGAGTTAATGATTGACCAAGCCTATGTGAGGCAGCCTCCATAAAAATTCCCAAAGTATTGGATTCTGCGAACTTCCAGGTTGGTGAATGCATCTACACACTGGGAGGGTGACACCTAAATGTGGAATCTCAAACTGTAAAACTTCTAGCAGAAAACAGGGGGAAAGTTTTTTGTGACACTGGATGAGGAAAAGATTTGCTAAACAGAAGATGAAAAGCACAAAGCAAAAACACAGTAGAATGGACTTCATTAAAATGAAAAGCATTTGTGGGGTGCCTGGGTGGCTCAGTTGGTTAAGTGTCCGACTTTGGCTCAGGTCATGATCTCATGGTTTGTGGGTTTGAGCCCCGCATCAGGCTCTGTGCTGACAGGTCAGAGCCTGGAGCCTGCTTTGGATTCTGTGTCTCCCTCTCTCTGCCTCTTTTTTACTTATGCTGTTTCTGTCTCAACAATAAATAAACATTAAAAATTTTTTAAAATAAAATAAAAAATAAAAAGCATTTGGTCTCCAAAAGACTTAAGTAAGAAAACAAAGCCCAAAAGACAGGCCATTGATTCGGAGAAAATATTTGCAAAACATGAATCTGTCAAAGAGTTTATGTCTAGAATATGTAAAGTACTCTTAGAACTCAATTCTTAAAAGAAAGACAACCCAATTTAAAAAATGGGCAGAGGGCTGGATACTTCACAAATGGCCAAGTAAACACATGAAAAGATGCTCAATATCACTAGCCAATGGAAAATGCAATTTAAAACCACAATGAGATACTAATATATACCCACTAGGATAAATTAAACCAAAAGAAATCTGACAATACCAAGTATTATCAACAATGTGTTCCATATTTTGGCAGTGGTGGTATTTTCATGAATTTATATATAAGGCAAAATTAAAGTATATTTTTAGTGGGTATAGCTTAATGTACGTAAATTGCATCTCAATGAAGTTGAGTTAAAAAAAGTAAGCCTATGGAAGAATAACAATTTATTATCCCAATGAAGAACCAAGTTGTAAAGATGCTTGGGTACTTGCTAAAGTAGTAAATGTAGCTGGGATCAGATTTTAGTTCTCAATCTGGACTATTTTCTCTTCCAGTTAGATCATGCTGCCAAGCATAGAACACAGGATTGAAAGACAGGAAGAAGCAAGAAGGGAAATAAGTGTCCTAAGAATGGATCTGCTGTAATCCAGACCCTTGGTCTTGTCCCAACCAGTGGTGTCAACACACTTCCCCACAGTACTTAAGACAAGCCTTGCTTTTAACTTGAAAATTTTTCATCTTTTAAAATAGCTTCCTCATTTTCCTTTCTGTTCCCTAATTGTAACAGAATCAATTTGAATTATATGGACATATATGGAAATAGAAAGTCCAAGTGACTTACACCATGGACTGTTAAGTGATCTGAGTAAAGAACTTTGGACACATCTCTTCCTACCAGTTTATGGGTGAATGGTTTTTGGAACCTATTTCAATTATGCTTGTGTATTAAAAGTACATAAAGAATTTAGGGAGAATCAGCAAATGCAGAGAATGTGCTGAGTCAATGCTGTTTAGAATTAACATGTAAATTTGTCAAATTTCTTTCTAGCTTATTGTTTTTAACATTTTAATAGCCTATATATTTTACATGTATTTTCTCTATGCTTTTCGTAGGCTTAAAGATAAGTTTACTGAAATTTGATATTTTATCTGTAAGAGGGAATTTTATCACCTTGAAATTACTGATCTACTAAATTGTTGTCACATTATATTTGAGGTTAATGTGAAGATTCCACTGTAAGAAAAATATAAAAGATAATTCAAGGGAGGAACACTTACTTAAATATGAATTCACTGGCCTTTGTTGTCTTTTTTAAAAAATATTTTTAACGTTTATTTATTTTTGAGAGTAAGTGAGTGGAGGAGGGGCCAAAAGAAGGAGACACAGAAGCTGAAGCAGCCTCCAGGCTCCAAGCTGTCAGCGGAGAGCCCAACACAGGGCTCAGACTCATAAACCGGGTGAGCATGACCTGAGCCAAAGCCGGATCCTTAACTGACTGAGCCACCCTGGCACCCCCATCCTTTGCTATCTAACTGAAGTGAAATCATGTCACCTCTCAGGATTTCTAATACGTAATGGTATACAGTAAGGGCTTGAATTGCATAGGTTACGTTTCTGAAAAGCTCCTGTGTTCAAATAGCAAGATACCACATTGAGAAATTAAAAATTTGTCCCAGTGAACCTGAATCTGAATTTGTATCGCATACTTCACTTGAACTTATGAGAAACAGATAATGTAAAAAATGAGTTCCTAGGAAATAATCTAAATTTCGTGTTCCAGAGAAAACTAGCATTTATCGAACAGCAGCTGTACTGTGGACACCGAGGACGGCTTCCTGCCTGTGCTCTTATTTAGTCCTCCTGCCAGCCCTGCGGCATAGTAGCACTGTTCTCCTCATTTTGCAGATGGCGAATTGCAGACACGAAGAGATGGTGATGAGATTCAAGATTTTTTTATGGAATATTTTTTAAAATTGTATTTTAGATATAGAGAGAGCACATAAACAGAGGAGAGGAACAGAGAGGGAGAGGGGGAGAGAGAGAGAAAGAGAGAGAGAGAGAGAGAGAGAGAGAGAGAGAGAGAGAGAGAGAGGGAGGAGAGAGAATCTCAAGCAGGTTCCACTCTTAACACAGAGCCTGATGCAGGGCTCTATCCCATGACCTTGGGATTGTGACCTGAGCCAAAATCAAAAGTCAGACACTCAACTAACTGAGCCACCCAAGGCGCCCTGATGACATTCGAGATTTTGTCCCAGGCTTACCTTCTGTGGGACCTGCACCCTCTCACCCCTGGCCACACTCACAGAAGCGGGTCCTTGCTCTTCTCTGCACACATCAGTTCCTCCCCTCCCACAGCCACCCTGCACTCCTCCTGGAGTGCCCAGCCTGCCCTCTCTGGTCACATCCTGTCCATGCTCCACTGTCTGGGCACTTAGTCCTTCCGCATTCCCACGCTGCCTGATTTCCTATTGACCAAACCTAATTTCTCCCTGATGTTTGGGTACTAACCTCAGAGCCGGCTGTTCTGTCTCACATTGCTCTTCCTCCAAACCGTCCTATGTAATCACCTTAAATACACATCCGGAAAGGCCATGGGTGGCTCCTACTCTTCTGTTCTGAATCCTAGTTCGGAGAGCACTCAAAGCCCCCCAAAATCTGTCTTTGACCCACTTTACCAGCCTTATTCAGATGCTAAAACACCAACCCCAGACAGGTAGTTCTCAGGTCATTTCAATGCTTGGCATATAACACATGCTGAATTATTAGTTGTCATTGTTTTATATTTAATAGACATAGTTATATAGTTTAAGCACTAAAAATGGGGGCGCCTGGGTGGCTCAGTTGGTTAAGCGTCCGACTTCGGCTCAGGTCATGATCTCACAGCTTGTGAGTTCAAGCCCCGAGTCGGGCTCTGTGCAGACAGCTCGGAGCCTGGAACCTACTTCTGACTCTGTGTCTCCCTCTCTCTCTGACCCTCACCCATGCAAATGCATGTTCTCTCGCTCTCTCTAACAATAAATAAGTAATAAAAAATTTTAAACACTAAAAATATAGAAATATTGTTGAAATGTCTTCTTACTCTTGGCCCCATTGTCCCAGTTTCTATTCTCCATCTCCACACATTAAACTATTATTAGTAATTTTTTTTAATGTTTTATTTACTTTTGAGAGAGGACAGTAGGGGTGGGACATGGGGGTGGGGAGCGGATAGAGGATCCAAAGCAGGCTCTGTGCTGACAGCTGTGAGCTTGACGTGAGGCTTGAACTCACGAACCAGGAGATCATGGCCTGAGCCCAAGTCAGACGCTCAACTGACTGAGCCACACAGGCGTTCCAGTAATTTTTTTAAAGATAAATTATAGCATGCAATATACATTGACCTACATGTTGCTTTTTTCTACTTAATTTATGTTGGACAATCTTTTTATATCAATAGCTGAAGAGCTTACTCATTTCTTTTTTACAGCGCATAGAAATTTTTAAAGCTATACAGGCATGTCACAATTTAATTAGCCATAGTTTCATTATTTTCTGGTGATACACTTTTATGTCATTTCCAGTCTTTTACTATTATGAACAAAGCAAATGTCCTTATTCGCATTGTATGCATGAAAACGTACTTGTAAAGGACATTCCTAGAGGGAGAAGTAGGAATTTGTAAATTTAACAGATACTGCCAAACTGTCTTAGTAGGGGACGTATCAGTTTCCAACAGAAATGAATGAATCGACGGTTTCCCCACAGTCTTGCCAACACATAGTTATTAAACTTTTCATTTGCTATCTGATGGGAGAAAGAGTGTCTTAGGGTAGTCCTAGTTTGCCTTTTTTAAAAAAAGGAGGGAGTTTGAGCATTCTTCAAAAGTGTAAGGGCTGTTTGTTTGTTTTTTTCTGTTTTGGCTGTTCATACCCTTTGTACATTTTAAAACTGTTCTGTGATCTCCCTGATCAGTTTACAGGTAGTATATATACTGTGGAAGTTAGCCCTTTATCTGTTCTATGAGATGCAGACATTTTCCCAAGTTTGTCATTTTTCTCTTGTATATAGTATTTTATGCATGCAGGTGTTTTTGGTTTTAACTTGTCATTTTCTTTCATGCTGTCAGGACTTTAACTCACATTATAAATGTCTTTCCCACTCTGAGATTATAAGAATTTTCCATTATTTCTCCTAGAAGTTGGCTTCTTTCACTTCCCACAATTAAATCTTTGAGGTATCTAAAATTTATCCTGGCACATCTTGTGAGATAATGTTCTCCCTCTCTCTTCCCCAGATGCCCACTGATTTATACTGGCCCCATTTATTAAATTATCCTTATACTCTCCTACCCCCCGCGTTGAAATACCACCTTTGTGTGCCAAAGTCCTGTATGCACCTGCCTCTCTCCTTGGGCTTTCTCCTGCGTCTGGTTGGTTTGCTGTCTGTTCACACGTCAGGACCCACCAGTTTGCCTGCTGAGCATGGCTGAAAATCAAGCAGAGTTGGCTTTCTTTTGCGGATCCTCCTTTCAGAGTTCTCTTTCCTATTAGCATTTACTGATTTTTTATTTTTATTTACTTCTAGTTTTTAATTTAAAGTTTAGAGTATCCCAAGCAAAATCCAGACTGTCAGCACAGAGCCCCACGTGGGTCTTGAACTCATGAACCAGAAATCATGACTTTGAGCTGAAATCAGGAGTCAGTTGCTTAACCGACTGAGCCACCCAGGTGCCCCCAGCATTTACTGATTTTTAAAGTGATCTTCAGGGGCGCCTGGATGGCTCAGTCTGTTAAGCATTGGCTCTTGGTTTGGCTCAAGTCATGATTTCATAGTTTCATGAGTTTAAACCCCGTGATGAGCTCTGTGCTGACAGGGCAGAGACTGCTTGGGATTCTCTTTCCCTCTCTCTCTCCTCTCCTCCCCCACTTGCGCGCGCGCGCGCGCGCGCTCTCTCTCTCAAATAAATAAATAAACTTAAAAAAATTCGGCTAGGGGCGCCTGCGTGGCTCAGTTGGTTAAGCGACCAGCTTCAGCTCAGGTCATGATCTCATGGTTCGTGGGTTCGAGCCCCGCATCGAGCTCTGTGCTGACAGCTAGCTCAGAGCCTGGAGCCTGCTTCAGATTCTGTGTCTCCCTCTCTCTCTGACCCTCCCCTGCTCATGCTCTCTCTCTCTCTGTCTCTCAAAAATAAATAAAAAACATTAAAAAAAATTCAGCTAGTGTTGTTCCAGTAAGTAACAACAGCAACGACCAACAACAAAAAAATCCTTCCTGCTTGATTTTGTGTGTGATCATTTTAAGTTTGTAAATTAACTTAGGAAAACTTGATGATTTTGAATCTTACTCTCTAAGTTCTTCTATTTTTGTTCCATTCTACTTCCTTTTCCTGCAAGAACATTTAAAATTTTTTGTCAAGTTGGTTTTGTTATGTTTTTTCCTCCGTATTTTACCTATTTGTTGCTAATGTGCATGGAGTATTTTCTTTCATATTCTCTGTTAGTTTGAATGGAACTTTTGGTTTCTATATATTAATTTCACAGCTTGCTAGATTAATGTGTTTTTTTAATTCTAGTGGTTTTTGTTTTTATTCAATTCTCTTGACTTTCCAGGTACTCACTTATATAACCTACCAATAGTAAAGCTCTTGCCTCCTCTTTTAAAATATTTATTCCTCTGTTTTCTTTCTCATATGGTTGCTTTAGATAGTACCTCAAGTAAGTATTAGTTAATAGAAATTGTACCAACCTGGGGCACCTGGGGGGCTCAGTCAGTTAAGCACTGACTTTGGCTCAGGTCCTGATCTCACAGTTGTGAGTTTGAGCCCTGCATCTGGCTCTGTGCTGACAGCTCAGAACCTGGAGCCTGCTTTGGATTCTGTGTCTCCCTCTCTCTCTACTCCTCCCTCACTTGCACTCTGTCTCTCTCTCTCAAAAATAAACATGTAAAAAAATAGTACCAACCTGACTTTTTAGTACCAACTCCGACTTCAGCAGGAGTTTCTAGTTTCCTCAATAAGCCCATACAGCCTTTCCATCTAAGATTGACATCTTAAAAAAAAATCATGTTCATCATTTTCTATTTCATTAAGAATTTTTTGTTTATTAAAAACTTTTTTCTAATGTTTATTATTGAGAGAGAGAGAAAGAGGAAAAGAAAGCAAGAGAGAAAGGGAGAAAGAAAGGAAAGAAAGAGAGAAAGAGAGAAAGAAAGAAAAGAAAGGAAGGAAGGAAGAGGATGGGATAGAGAGAGGGAGACCCAGAATCTGAAAGTAGACTCCATGCTCTGAGTTGTTAGCACAGAGCCAGACACGGGGCTTGAATTCATGAACCATGAGATCATGACCTGAGCTGAATTCAGATGTTCAACCGATTGAACTACCCAGGTGCCCTTCATTAAAAATCTTTTAAAAATTCAGTAGGGGAGATGCTGCTGGGTGACTCAGTTGGCTAAGCATCCAACTCTTGATTTTGGGTCAGGTCATGATTTCATAGTTCATGAGTTCAAGCCCCTCACTGGGCTCTACTCTGACAGTGCAGAGCCTGCCTGGGATTCTCTCTCTCTCTCTCTCTCTCTCTCTTTCTCTCTCTCTCTCTCTCCCTCTCTCTCTCTGCCCACACTCCCCCCCCATGTGTGCATGCTCTCTCTCACAATGAATAAATAAAACTTAAAAACCATTCAGTAGTGGAGATTGGATTTTCGCAGGTCTATGGAGCTGGTTATATTTACCCATAACTTACCAAAATGATGAATGATGTTAATAAATTCCCTGCATTGAAGTTACACCTGCATCCCCACACTAACTCCACTTGGTATTCATACATTCCATCTACTTATATTTTATTTAGGATTTTTGGATCAGTATTCATAAGATTGATCTGTAATTTTCTGTGTCTCATTTTTTTAAGTAGGCTTGATGCCCAGCACAGAGCCCAATGCCCGAACTCATGACCCTGAGATCAAGACCTGAGCTGAGATGAAGAGCTGGATGCATAACCGATGGCCACCCAGGTGCCCCTTCTCTGTTTAGGTTTTCTCTGTCTTCTGTACTTAGATTGGTAAATTATGTTTTTCAAGAAATAGATAATCTCATCCACATTTTCAAATGCATTTGCATGGAGCCCAGCAAAAGAGTTCTTTGATTCTTTAAGTTTTCAGTCTCTGTGGTTATGTCCTATCATCGTTTCTCCTGTTGTGCACCTATGATGTCTGTTTCCCGTGCCTAGATGCGGCAGCAGTTTGTGCTCAGAGAGACAGCTTTGGGTTTTTTTCTTTTTTTATCAGTTCTACTCCTTTTCTGTTTTTGAAATTACTAAATTCAACTTTTTTATTATTCCTTTTCTAACTTCGTGAACAGTATGCTGAATGCATTCAGTTTTATTTTTGCTTATTAATATAATCATGGAAGGACATGAATTTTCATCTGAACATTGCTTATCTCTGGTTCTGAAAGGTGGGGTGTACACATGCGTCTTTCACATTAGCTCTTGTTCTTATTTATGGTAAAAAGTCACTGCAGAGCTAAGGAAAGAAGCTTGGGTCCCGAGCATGGGGCCTTGATTGGTAGGTGGGAGGTGGGGGTCTTTAGACTTGAGGGAAATGGTATTAGGAAGCCTGTGGAGATCTTTGGTTAGGAAAGTAACAAGAGGTAAATGTTGTTTTGAAAAGATGAGCCTCCCACATATTGGCAGTCATCTTACGCAGTACTTTGTCTTTTCCAAAACCATTTTGGATAAGGAAATGCCTTTCTCAACAAGGATGGGAAAAAAGAAGTTGTCGGTTTCCTTCTGAACAGTGATGCGCTCTAATCACACCCATGCATGCCTTCCCGGAGCCTCTCATGATGGTTTTAAGTGTCGTATACTTGGCTGAAATCTTTCATTACTGCTCTGGAATTTGATATAGGAAGCACTTTTAAATTTGAAGTCTATCCTGGGGCACCTGGGTGGCAAGATCGGTTGAGTGTCTGACTTTGGCTCAGGTCATGATCTCATGGTTTGTGAGTTCAAGTTCCGCCTTGGGCTCCCTGCTGTCAACCTGTCAGCGCAGAGCTCGCTTCACATCCTCTGTCCCCACCTCTCTCTGCTCTTCCCTCACTCACAGTGTCTCTCTCCCTCTCTCTCTTTCTCTCTCTCTTGAAAAGTAAATAACAGTTAAAAAAATTTTGAAGTATATCCTAAAATTAATTGGACCATGAGGCAGTTAATCATTTCTCCTCTAGCACTTTATGTCATTTCTCATTTGGAATGGACCTTGTCTTCAAGGCTCTCTTACTTCTCTACTAGCTTGTGAATTCCTTATATATAGTATGTCTTAAATTTTAACTTTAAATTTTGTTACTAATTTATTTTACTTAAAATGACTCATGTAATTATAGAATCTCACAATGTGCATATGAGTGATTGAAATACTCCAAAATTATTATCTGCCTTGTCTTTATTTATCCCTAATCATAGTCAACATTTTCATTTTGAGTTGTCTCATTTTACTAAATAATCTGTTCTTTACCCTGCTTTCTATTTTTAGAACAACTAATAGTATGTGTTGTACCGTATCCACGGTCTCTTTTGATTTTTGTACCAAGGGCTAATAGTTCCTACTCCTGCTGATTTTGTTGGGAAAAGCAGAGTGCCTGTGAGAAACTTATTTCCCAGACTTCCCTGAGGGAGAGTAGCCATGGGAATAACTTCTGGCTGCGGGGATGTAGATAGAAGTTACCGGAGAAAGAAAGTTCAAGGCTGGAGGAGGAGGATACTGCTCACAGAAATGATGGTGGATTAGCAAACCACAAAGTGTGAGCAAGATGAGCTACCTAATTTGCAGGAGGCAGCACGAAACGAAAACGGGCGGGCCCTTATTCAACAGTTACTAATAATGAAAAAATGCCAACAGGCAGAGCAATGAACCACAGGGCTGGGCCCTTCTGAGCGTGGGGCTCTAAGAGGCCACACCGGTCCTGTGCCCAGGACGCTGGCCCTGGTGTGAGGGACCTGTGGGCATGGGACGGCCTGGAGCTCCCCTGCCAGCCGGGGATTACCTGTCTGCTTCCCTTTTAATGGAAAGCACAGTCTCCTTCTTGGTGCAGCCTCTCTTCTCTGGGCTTTCTGTTATGTGCAGCCCACAACTGATGCGGTGCTGTGATTGTCCTCATGTTCCAGATGAGGAAACGGTGCTCAGACTAGTTTTGTACCTGGTCCTGGGGGCACATTTGGGGTGTGGACTCAGGCCCTGCGAATTGGGTCATGTACTCTCAGGCCAACACAGTGTCTTTCCTTGCCTACAGAAGCTTTATCATTCTGCATTTCCTTTTTCCGGCAAGACTTTGCACTCTGCAGGTTTGCTGGTCTCCTAGAGGCTCCTCTTTGTAGACTATAATAGGAGAAGGGCAGCATTTCATGCCAGTGGTTTTTCCCACTTCACATTTAATTCGTACCCTGAGGTAGACAAGATGCAGAGTCTCAGTCCACATTTCACATAGGGCCCAAAAGTGATTCACTTCCATCTCTAGCAAAATGTTTATAACTTATTCCTCAGTAGTTCTCCCTTTGCAGATAAGGAGTTAAGATCTTACATAATTCAATTAAAAAAGAAACTCAAAATATGTGAGATCCTATCTGATGTGGGTTCCTGTCTACTTGACCTGTTGGGAGGACGGCATGTGCTGGCAGTCCTTCCCGTGAGATCACAATCAGGACGGTGCAGCTAGTTTGTGCCTTTAACAGCGCCTTAGGAGAAGTAGTGTTTTTGCCCTTGGACGTTCTCATCTGTGGTCATGGAAAGCCTTGTGGCCATTAACTACCATTTCTTTTCTTAGCAGGCAAGCCATGGCTGCCACTTCACCTGCTTGGGGACCCCGTGTAGCACAGGCATCCTATTTGCTAGGCTCTGGGGTGATTGGAGTTTGGCTGAGCTCCTGTATGAACGCCCAGCCTTAGTTAACATCCCAAAGTCAACATTTCTGGAGCACTGGGCGGGGGTGGACACAGTGTGCCTTTACAGGTCATCACGGTGCGTCATGTGGAAGGTGGGCCATGGCATGTGGAACCCATTTCCCTCCCTCTTTATAAGAGAGAAAATACCCTGTCTTCCCTGAAAGGAGGAAATCCTGGTCTGTGCAGTCAGATTCCAGGGCGGTGAATGCTGGATATTCACCGGTGGGCACATTAACTTTACATGCTTCCTTGTCTCTCACTTGGTAAGAGGGCCAGGCAGGTGATGCACGGAGGCTGGGGAGGCCCAGTGGCTGTGGCTCAGAGGCTGGAGATCAGACCTGGATTTAGGTAGAAGCCTCTACTTAGCCCTTGACTTCCAACCTCGTTTTACTGTAGACGCTGCACTGGGGTGTCAGGCACATTTGCAGCAGTCCTGTTTGTGATCGTGTGGCCCTTAGGAAGTCCATGGAGGACAGAACTTTGGTGTTGCTGGGCCCTTCACTAAAGCTTCATTTTAATATTATCCAAATCTCTCCATAAGCTTGGGTCCTCTGATTCCTTCACTAAAGCATCATTTTTTTAATGTTTATTTTTTGGGAGAGAGGGAGAATGTGAATGGAGGAGGGGCAGAGAGAGAAGGAGACACATAATCTGAAGCAGGCTCCAGGCTCTGAGCTGTCAGCATAGAGCCTGACATGGGGCTTGAACTCACAGACTGCGAGATCATGACCTGAGCCGAAGTCAGATTTTTAACTGACTGAGCCACCCAGGTGCCCCAAGCATCATTTTAATATTATCCAAATTGCACAATAAGCTTGGGTCCTCTGGTTATGGTGAAGTATTAAAAATTGTCAGCATAATCAAGGTATCATTAAGTAGTATTCTGTGAAGCTTGATGTAAGGGTTGAATTGTGTGCCCCAACCCCCCATTCATTTGCTGAAGTTTTAACTCACAGGATCTCAGAATGTGACTACAAAGAGGTAAAACGGATCATTAGAGTGAGTCCTAATCCAGTATGGCTGGTGGTGCCCCTCACGAAAGGGAAATCTGGGGACAGACACACAGAGAGGGAAGACAGTCTAGAGATACAGAGAAATGGCCACGTACAAGCAAGCGGAGAAGCCTGGGAAAGACCCTTCCCTTGTGGCCCTCACAAGGAGCCAACCAGTCGACACCTTGATTTCAGTGCCGGCCTCCAGAGCTGTGAGAACAATACATTTCTGTACCCTACACTCCTTGTTTGTGATACTTTGTTATGATAGCCCTAGGCGGCTGATGGGCTTGGCAGCCAGAATGGGCAATGCTAGAAGCCCGTGGACTCCATGGATGGATGTGGGAAGACCACTCAGCACTATTTGGGGTGGTCACCACACCTTTTTCTCCCCTGTTCAAAGAAAGCAACAATCATGACATTTGCTCGACTGCAAGAAGCTCATAAATGTCTGCCACCAACGGTACTTGTTACCCGCCATAGGTGACGACTTCCAGTCTCACACCAGCTTTTTTAGACTAAGGAAATTAAGGACAGGTTTTTGGTGATCTCAGTAGGGTCAACAGAGGTCAGGTCAGTGGTAAAGTGGAATAGATGGGAGGCTTCCTAGTTTTTTTTTTTTAATAGTTTATTGTCAAATTGGTTTCCATACAACACCCAGTGCTCTTCCCCACAAGTGCCCTCCTCCATCACCACCATCTCCCCCCCGCCCCTTCAACCCTCAGTTCGTTTTCAGTATTCAATAGTCTCTCAGGTTTTGCGTCCCTCTCTCTCCTGAGCTCTCTTTCCCTCTTCCCCTCCCCCTGGTCCTCCATTAGGTTTCTCCTGTTCTGTTAGACCTATGAGTGCAAACATATGGTATCTGTCCTTCTCTGCCTGACTTATTTCGCTTAGCATGACACCCTCAAGGTCCATCCACTTTCCTACAAATGGCCATATTTCATTCTTTCTCATTGCCATGTAGTACTCCATTGTGTATATATATACCATATCTTCCTGATCCATTCATCAGGTGATGGACATTTAGGCTCTTTCCATGATTTGGCTATTGTTGACAGTGCTGCTATGAACATTGGGGTCCATGTGCTCCTATGCATCAGCACTTCTGTATCCCTTGGGTAAATCCCTAGCAGTGCTATTGCTGGGTCATAAGGGAGTGCTATGGATAGTTTTTTGAGGAACCTCCGCACTGTTTTCCAGAGCGGCTGCACCAGTTTACATTCCCACCAATAGTGTAAGAGGGTGCCCGTCTCTCCACACCCTCGCCAGCATCTATAGTCTCTTGATTTGTTCATTTTAGCTACTCTGACTGGCATGAGGTGGTATCTCAGTGTGGTTTTGACTTGTATTTCCCTGATGATGAGTGATGCTGAGCATCATTTCATGTGCCTATAGGCCATCTGGATGTCCTCTTTGGGGAAGTGGCTTCCTAGTTTTTATTTTCTGTTGATGAGAATTCTGATTCTTAGTAGGAAGTTGGTATTCTTGTTTTTAGGCCTGAAATACTTAGAACAGTGCTTGGCACATGGTAGATGCTAAAAATTGTAACTACTGTCCATGTCCAACTCTGGAAAAAGATTGCTTCTCTGAAGTTAGCAGTCAGAGGGGAGTGTCTTCCCCTTGAAATTTATACACTTTGGTGTGCTTAATAAAGCATTTCTCATGAAGTCTGAGCATGCTGCGTTGAGCAATCTAGGTTACATTTTTAACTGTGGACCACATTATCAATAAATCTCCTTTGAAAAGAATAATAGGCCTTCACCATCTGGTGGTTGGCCAACACAAAAATATTTCTTGAACAAATAAAAAATGTACAGTGTTTTATGAAAGAAGTTGATAAAATAAGGAAAATAGAAGCCCCATATCTCCAATGTACTGGATAGATATCTTACTCGTTGAGCATTAAAGCTCTAACAAATGACAAATATTTTTACCATCATGTTTGTGAATAAGCAACCCATGCATCTTAAAAATAAGGTTTGTAAAGGCAATGAAGAGTTTAATTGACTAAAACCAGGAAATATTTTATTGATTTTACTACCCTGTGTTTGTATACTAAGTTTTCTGGCCTCTGAGTGACTACTGAAAAAAAATGGCTTCAAGTAGGTATATTTTTATGGTTTTGCAAACTACTGGAGAACAGGGATTGTCTTTTCTCTCTAAAGACAAGATCCTCGGCTGCCTATTAACCTAGCGTAATGGATACGTGTTCAGTAGATGCTTGTTGAATGGACCAATGCTTTTCTTAGTGGGTTTTTATGAACCAAGGAAGAGAAGGCAACACATCAGGAAGGAATGAACATGTTTACTTTGAAACAAGGAAGACAATTTATTGTAGTGAGATTATATTGAAGTTCTATATATGATGCCCAATGCATATAATTCCCTACACACTGTTGAAGGCATTACTGAGCCACAGAGAAACTCAAAGTGCTATAAATCAGTTAATATTGATATAATGCGTTTTTACTAATCTACCCAAATTGAAAATGAGATGATTAAAAGAACACATTTCAGTATTTTTCATAAATTTTAACCATGGCCTTTTCAGTCACTGGAGTTTGTAATGCCTTTGACATAACTGCAGACACTGAAGTCTATCCCTTCCAGTCTGCTCCTTTTTTCTTACCATTGTGGGCAATTATTACAAAGCTGCTTACTGGAGGAAACTTCTAACAGAGATTTAAACATTTTCCCCTAAATGGAGTTTGTGGAAAATATGAAAAATGCGATGACATTTGAGGCAACATAAAAAATAGTCATTTTTGAACACTAACCAATAGTGTTCAAAATAATTCCCCAGGAGGCAGAGAATAGCAATGCAGTTGACTACAAGTTCACAAACAAATATCTACACATGCTCATGTAGGCATCTTTCACCTAACACCTTGTCTCCAATACATTTTATACACTTGCTACATGTTGTACAAAGGCGGGCACACATAGACACCGCCTGAGTGCCATTGCGTGGCCATCCCCTCTGAGGAGGGCTCTATACAACTTTTCTAGAGGAGCTTATTCTCGACTTTTTTGAAAACAGAGTCCAAAGCAGTTCTTTATACAGTTGTGCATTTACAGAGACACCGTAAGCCGTGTCACGGTGTCTGGTCTGCCCTCCTAAATGTAGGATTCTTTAGCATATCGGAGTTGGTCAGCCTCAAAGATCGGCTGACTACATCGCCGCACTAGGTGGTCCAGCTTAGGCTTCTGTTTTGACTCAGATACAGTTCTTGGCCGGTGCAGGTCAGGTCTCCCTGGGACGGTCATGTGTCCTATTGTTTCTACAGAAACATGGGCAGTCCGGCTCTGTCTCTGACTCTCAGTCCTGGGAGATAGTCTGTGCCCGTCAAGTGGGTCTTGACTGCATATGTTTCTTGAATTCCCTCCATGGTGAAAAGGTAGGAGAGGTTCAGCATCCCTGCTGAGCATTCTGGCCCTCATGCTCCCAACTGTTTGGCCCCCGTAGGCCGAGAGGTCCAATGCCTGGCACCGAATGGCCTCTTCGTAAGATGGCGGACTCCCAGGGCCTCTCTGGCCCACTTGTTGGACCACATCCCTGGAAGAGAGGGCGTGGGGTCTGGAGCTAAAGTCTAGAGCAGTCTGGCCCTGGATTTCAAACAAGTTTTCCTGGATGATCCGCCCAGCAAGCTGGCTTTCTTTTTTAAAACCTTTCTTTACTTGGTCTTTGGTAAAGCCTTTGGATTTCACAGACACGCAGCTGGGGGCTTTGGTCAGCACTCTTCTGTGAGAGGCAAAGGAGAATGACATGGAGTGTTTTTTAATTTCTCTGTTGGGCTTACTTTTCTCTGTCTTTGTGAAAGACTGATGTCTGGTGAAGAAATTTCTTTTGGGACTGGAAGGAGAAGCCACGGGTGAGCCGTCAGAGGAAGCGTCCAGAGAGCCGCTGGAGGAGGCTTGGGACGCCAGGCCCGTCCGTGACGCAGAGCCCGGGGTCGAGTTCTTCACCTTCAGGTCCTGCGGCCTCTGGGGGTTGCCTTCAACTGCAGGAAACACCTCCTCTGGAAAGGGGTCTTCAGTTTCTTCACTTTCCAAATGACCCCCTGCCTGGGCCAAGGCGAAGTCCTCCTCACTTAGTGTGAGTTTTTGGTGGGTTTTCTGGCTCTCCAGGCTCTCCTGGGAGGACGACATGCTGGGCTCTGAGTACTTCCTGTCTGGCTCACTGAGGGAGTTCTTCAGCCTGGCCAGGGTGCTGACGATGGGCTCCGGACTCAGCTCCCAAGCGAGCTGCGGACCTCGGGGCCCCCACCCGGCAGCCGTCTCCACCAGCGGCTGCCTGTTTGGGGAGCCGATGGCGCCACCCGATTCCATGTCAGGATCGTTGCTGTCATAAGCCGAGTCGTTCTGCAGCGTCGATGTGTCTGGGGGAAGTTAAGGGACAGTTGAGTTTCTGGTTCAATTTCTTTGAGAAATAAACTTTAGAACAATTCCCATATCAAATATGGCCCTAGGTAAGCTGGTGAAGCTACTTTGGGGCTTGATATGAAACTTGCCACATTAAAATTTTGTTTCTTTCCTACTTTGAGGTGCAGAAAAGAAGCAGATAAAGGAAACACGAGAGAGAATGAGAAAAGAGAGAAAACATTTCAGTGAAACTTTATTCCTCTTAAATTTAAAAATTAATCCTTTGGATGGCTCTTTTATTGGATCCATTCCATTTTAATGGACCCATAGTGCGTTACATGGAAACAACCTGCTAGCTAACGTTAACTTAGTACAATTAGCAGGTCTTTGTGATTCTGAAAGAAGCTGGACAAGTGTCAGCTGATGAGGAGACACCACAGGAAAGCTGGAGAGCAGGTTCCCACGTTTCATGGTGTCCTATGGATTTGACCTGGTGATCTGTGGCAGAAGCTTTTGTTTCAAATGCCAGATATATTTTACGTTACCGGCGTGGACTGGCAGGCTGGCATGACCTTTCTCCCACGAGCATAATCAATTGAGAGCACATTTTGTACCTGAACTGTCAGTGTGTTCCAGGGAGTCTTCAGAAGCAGTGCTGGAATGTGCCGGAATGTTCTCCCCAAATATTTCCAAGCAGTTATCGATGAGGAATTCCACCAATGTCTTAACCTGTGAGGGAAAATAAGCAAGTTGTTAGCCTAAAGACATCTTTCATTTTTTTAAAGGAAGAGGAGAAAGGATGTGATGAGGGTCAACTGTGAGGGCGGAGGAGATCTTTATGTGTTTGAAAAGAGCATGCAGAAAATTCGTAAAAATCACGTATATTAAAGTTATCTTTGAGACATGCATTTCTTGAGAACTTAAAAAAACCTCTTCCTTTATAGTAATTTTTATCTAAAGTAAGGCGTTTCCCAAACTGAGAGCTGGCCTGACAGAGTGTGATGCACACATCCTGTGAGACAGGAGATTTGTTCTGTTTCATCAAATGCGTGAGTCTAAGAAGACAGAACTATGATGAAAACATTGTGCATTTCATATTTCACTGTGACCTTGAGTCAGTCAGAGAGACTCAGAGGCATTTTATCACTTGGGCTGGCCAGAGGGTCTTCCTCCCTCCCTCCCTCCCTTCCTTCCTTCCTTCCTCTCTCTCCTTTTTTTTTTAAAAGTAGTTTACTTATGTCTGAGAGAGAGAACTCATGTGCACAGGTGAGGGAGGGAGGGACAGAGAGAGGGAGAGACAGATTCTCAAGCAGGCTCCACACTGTCAGCACAGAGCCCAACATGGGGCTCCATCCCATGAACTGTGACATTATGACCTGAGCCAAAACCAAGAGTCAGATGCTCATCTGCCTGAGCCCCCCAGGCGCCCCCTCCCTTCCTTTTTAGTATCCCTGGTGTTTTCAAACAAATGGCGAGGTGATAAATTGGGGGTTTCTAAGAAACAGACCAGCACAAACCTTGTTGTTTAAGTCTTTCTGGGCTTTGAGCGACAGGTGTTGGTCATTCTCTAGGGTCAGCATGTTGGGTCCGATGCAGATGGCTAGATTGCTGGCGTCCATCTTACTGACCTCCGAGTTCTTGCTGATGAGGTAGAGCACCGAGACCAGGTGCTTGAGCAGTAGGAGGTTGGGCCGGGGGAGCTTCTCTGCAACCCTGGAATGAGATTCAGGGAAGCTGGTTTTAGAGGAGGCTCGTGGTCTGTCTCCCTTCAGTGTAGCAAGTTGAAAGTTTCTGCCTCACCCCAACTTCCTTTAAAATGAGGAAGGTGCATTTTCACAGTAAGATTGTGAAATGTTCATTCAGACACTTCCAGTGGTAACAGATGTGGCATGAAACTGATTAACCATGAGATCCTGAAGACCTAAGACACTGGTCTTAATAATTAGGACACCAAGAACACAACCTTTTATTATTTGTATTGATCTTAAATTAGGAATTCTTAATTTCTGCAACAAACTCCATCGCTTAATACATATTGAAAATTGTTTCGTTGAGTAATCTTTTAGCCAGGCAGAATGTCTTTCTAACACCGCAAGACTGGCATTTTGGGAACACAATCATTTACCTTTTTTGATCTGTGATCATCACACAAAGATGGCCCATTTTTATACCATTCTGAGAAATCTTTATGGAGCATAAATTAGTTGATAAGGGCATGTTCATAAATATGGTCAAGGTAGCACTTACATGGCAACAACGGTACTAGCAATAATTAGATTTGTAAAGCCTCATTTTTTCAAAATATACAATGGTGACTACCTTATGGACCATTTTCATTTCTCATAAGAAGTTACTATTATGAAAGAGCTTCATATCTTTAAGGAGAAACTTGTAATAATATTAGGATTTTCAATTTGGGACAAATACTCTAATGCCTTCAGTTCAATAACTATTTCATGGGAAATATTTAGCTGCACGGGACAATCATAATAAATAGACTTTCATAGCATTCGGTGAAAGTGCTGATATTTCAAAGTTAGGTGTTTAAGATTGTTTAGTCACTAACAGTTTATAGTTTCATTTACAAATGTAATTGTTTTTGTTGTCTTTTGTATTTGTTTTTATATAGTTTTCATTTTGATTAGTTAATTATAAGAATATCAAATATGCTGTGGAATTTTGTGATCAAAACATTCCCTTCCTGTGTTCTACTACGCGTTAGGGGACGTTTTATAGGAGAATTGTGCCTTGCCTGACACCGATCTATTAGGTTAAGGATAACCCCAGATTCCTACACTTGGCTATTTAGCCTGTTTTGAGGGTTTCCTCTAAGATTTTGTCCCATACGCTCTTGAACAACTTATATTTTTAGACTCTCCAACCTCTCGGGATTTGCACTTTCTACTCTTTGAAGAAGTGCTTCCTTTCATTTGGCTAAAACTACTCAAAAAGTCTCCAAAGTACCTTGTGATTTTTATTCTGGGAGTAAACAATTCCAGTCTGATTCCCTGAACACTTCAGTTTTGATGAAACGCTCAGAGAATTACGTGAAGAATCAAAAAATGGAGACCAGGTGGGTCTGGCCTCCGGCAGTGACTCCGACAACTTACTGTCTCAGGGCCTCAATTCTGTCCTCCTCGCTCTGCCTCTCCAGGGCGTCCATCCACTCCTCAAACAGGTCACAGGAAAGTAGCTTCAGGGGGATACTTCTGAGGAAGTCCTGGAGGATGAAAGAGGATGGCTTGTCCTGTTTATGTTACATAGTGTGCTGGTGTCTCATTTTCCCCCGTCCAGTCTGTCCCAGGGGCCCTCTGGTCATCTTACCACAGGCTGCACCCCCTTCCTTCTTGCATTTGAACACTGCAGGGAAATCTCTCTCAGCAACTTCCTAACAATGCGCACACAGTAGGGCCATCATCTGAGGGCCACCAGATTCAGGGGCACAGACTTGGCCATGGGGCGGTCTAAGTGCCTTTTCTCATCAGAATTTGGGGATATTTAACGTATCACTTTCTGTGGGAATCTGGGATCATAGAAACATGTTCATATAAGAAAATAAAAGGCTTATCTGAGGAACTTAAACTTCAGGATCAGTTACTTTGATTTGTAGGGAGAAGAGCCCATTTCTTATTTTCTGAGAACTAACATGTCAGAGCGCACTGGCAGATGACTTGGCAGCAATGCTGTGAACTCACCTTAAAGACCACAGCCAGAAGGTGCACAGGGAGACTTTTCAGATCCACCGTCCTTCCCGAGTTGAGCTCTTCCTTTAGCTCTTTGCGGGCCTTCTCATTGGCTGCTTTCCTGAATATCCCTTCAGTGGAAGGTCCTTTAAAGCATAGAATAGTAAGAATATCCTATAGGAAAAAGGGGGAGGAATAGGAAATGGTTACCCTTAGTTTGAATACATGAAACCATCTGCTACTCCTAATACATGAACAAATCTATGTTTACAGAGGAGAAAGAATGAAAACGGTGCATGTGAACCGTATCAGACTTCACGTGTCCTAGAATATCCTCGCCTTAGACGTTAGTTCTCCACGATACCGCAACGCTCTTCACGAGGGACCGTTAATGCCAGTTTGTCTTTACAGCCCCCTTGCTATCCACTGTCTCCCTCAACTCTGCTGTTTTTCTAAGAGGGGATAAGTGGTGAAATTCTAAAATTATTTCCTCCTTTCAATTTATTCCATAAAAACACTGGATTTCTGATCATGGACTTTAGACCCCATCTCAGTCTGTGGACTTTTCAGAAGCTGTACATTGTAAGCATTCTTAACTCCATGAGATCGTGAGGATGGAAGGATGGGGGGCAAGTAGAGCTAGTTTCTAGAATGTAAGCAGCCAGGTACTCTCCTGACTGTACTCATATGCGGAAATATCATTTCCCAAAGTGGAAAAAACCCTAAAGACCGGCCCCAGCAAGTTTAGCTTGACGATGTATTAGAGCTCCCAAGGATCTCTCACGCCTGACAGAAGCCTGAAGTAGGTTTACGAGTGAAGGTGCACCTACCTGAATGGGTCTGGGGAGCATGTCGTCCTCACCACAGATGATCGATAAGGGCTGGTCAAAGAGGGGCGTTTTCAGTTCTGGTTCTGAAGCCCCAGGAAAACCTGACCCAGAAGAAAGCCTTTTCATGAGAAAGGGCCAGGACAGCACTGTCTTTCTCTTCTTAATTTCTGCAGCCAGGAAAACAAGGCAAAGAGAAAAGTCAAATTTAACTGATTCATACATGAAGACCCATAGAAGACAATGGATATCGTCAGCCACTTAACATCATCTATGGATGCCATGGGTGGGGGGAGCAGGAATAATTTTGAAAAACTGAGAAAGCACAGGGTGTCCATTTTAATCTGGAAAAACCAACCCCAGAAGCAACCACACTGTTACCAGAGCAACGAGCCCCTAAACATCAACACCAAGGTTCCTCAAAGTCTCCACCTTTCCTGTTTTTACCCTCCCCTGGCTGTTTGCTACAGAAAATCAGCAAAACCTAGCCAAGCAGGTCACACACAACCGTCTTAACATATTGACCTTCATAACTGTGGTGGGCACTTCTGATGTGAAATAGATTATTTTGATTTTTTTTCCTTTGGTGGAGAAAATGAAACTTAAAAGGAGAAGTGACTTGCTCAAGATCTTTTTTTTTAAACCGAAGCATAGTTGACAACAGATTATTATACTAATTTCAGCCACAGTGGGAAACAATATGGAGTTTCCTCAAAAATGGAAATACCGTATGATCCAGTAATTTTACTGCTAGGTTTTACCCAAAGAAAACAAAAACACTAATTCAAAAAGATAGATGCACCCCTGTGTTTGTTGCAGCATTGTTTACAACAGCCAAGGTCGAGAAGCAACCCAAGCGTCCATTGATAGATTAATGGATAAAGATATGGTCTATAAATACAGTGGAATATTACCGAGCCATAAAAAAAAGTGGAATCTTACTCAATATCATTTTGACACTTAGCTGGGCTGGCGGATAATCTCTGCAGCCACACTAGCACCAGCTAGCCACTAGAGGGAGCTACGACAGCCTGTCTGCACCTTGAGGTTTCCCCCGGTGGCTGCTTTAGGACAGGGCTGGCACACACGGCCAGGAAGGCTTGACCCTCGACCTAGCGGTTGGGAACTATCAGTAAAGCGTTAGCAACATGTTCTATCTTTGCAAAATCCTGAAGATGTGCAGGCAATGGGTATCGCGACTCGCAAGTTTCCTTCTTTCTCTCTTTTATCTGCCTCCTTCCTTCTCTTGTTTTCCCCTGAATATAAAAACTGTATTTTCTAAATGCATGGCCATATGTTTCTACACTGGCAAGCGGCAGAGGATGGCTAGAGAAGGAAGGGAAGGGGAAAGGAGCGTTCTCTTTTTCATATGTATGTGAACCGTAATTGTCCAAACAGAGGCGACGGGGAGATCTGACCCCACTAAGAACCCCTTGGAGAGCGGGGGGGTTGGCTCTCAAGAGGATCTTTTCTGTCAGAGTGCCCTGACGCTCCAGTGAGCTGGGGCCTGCCTGGCATCTAAGAGTTAATGTTCTGCGGTCTGTAAAAGAACATTTATAAAAAAAAATTCCTAGTAGGGTAAGGTACTGTGGTTTTGCAAACCAAGAACATTGGTTCTTACCACTTACATAAAAGATCAGTATGTTTTCAAAACTCACCAGTTAGCTGGCAAATATTATCTTCACTCTCAGAGGATGCCAACAGAGGATGTTCCTTGAGATCACCCTAAAAATATATTCATTTTAGTTAAAAGCGACTGAAGAGATCTACCCGGTCGTGCCCCACAAAATACACATGCAACTTTTTATGCGTATTAGGAATTAGTCAACAGAGTCCCCCGATTTTTTTTCTAGCTTCTAGAATTAACAATTGATTATTATCATAGAAGGTCCCACTTAATGTTTTTGATGTACTGCACAAATGATGTCAGTTTTCTACTCTGATAATTAAATGATCCAAACAAGATTCCACTAAAACACACTGTCCTTGCTCTCACCGTGCAGATAGAAAGTTTCCTAAATTGCTCTTACCTCTGACTGACATCCAATCAACGTCTCCATGTTATTGGCATTTAGTGTTTTTGCCTAAAAGAGAAGAACCAAAATTAGGTAAAGATTTTTGGACTCTGACTCCTGGAAAGTCGGAATTAATAAATAGAAGAGGGGGACGTACGGCATTGCAGCTGCCTGTCAACTTCATGAGAGTCGGGGCCAACTGTCCAGCGATGACTTGCCCTCCGTGTGGCCTTGGCTCTGACTGTGGGAAATCACGTGAGACCGAGTGAGGAGGGAGACACAGAATAAGCTGGCCAATTTCAGTGCCAGAACACAAAGCTTGAAACTGTTGGGCAGAAAAGTTGTCACTGAAAGTCTGCGACACATTACCAGATGTCGTAGGCCGGTAAGAACAGCACCTGAACAGGCTTATTTCTAAATTATTTAAACCTGATAGCGTCACCGTGCCACACTTATTGGTTTATTTCGTTCCCACCAAGAGATAATCTGACAAATAATTATTCCATAATTATATGCCCTGTGTTGTTGGCGGGGGGTAGAGCTCACTATGTTCAGGTGCTGTATTATTACGTGCTCTGTATGATCTCATCTAACTCCCCAGAGTCAAAAACGTATTCCCAAGATGCTACTCGCAGTAAACACAAAACAAAGTTAACGGTCACAGAGTTCCTTTGCCAAAACAGCGCAGGCCTCACACTGCAGCAAAACGTTGACCCTTCAGAGCCTGGACAACGTCGTGTTGCGTGTCCCGCGGCACAGCTGCTTTCTGCTGGAGCGGCACCAGCGATGCGCCAGCGAGCTTATTCCCTGGTGGTGTGAATTTACGGTACTCACCCTCCGAGGGTCTCCAGCCAGGCTGTCTTATCTCCGGGGGACTGTGGCAAGCGGGAGAAACAGCATGACACTCTGCTCCTACTAATCCACTGGTCGGGAGGGCAAGACTGAAGCGCCCGCTTCACGTGTCCTGCGTTATAACGAGAGGGGGCGGGCAGGTGGAAATTCAGAATATTACTGAGTCCGGAAGGCGCGTCATGGGTTGTCACCCAGACACAGCCAGCCAGACCCGGGGAGCTCTCACTTCCTCATTCCTTTCAGGGCAGCTCTGGTTCCTTTTCTCCTTCCTCCACTTCAAAGTAAAAAAAAAAAAAAAAAAAAAAAAATCTATAAACTCCTAGGGGTGGAAAAGATGACTTATTGCTTTCAGGTGAAGGCTCCGATTAAGGTCACAGGTGGGATGTGTGAACAAGAGGTCGTGTTCACCTGTAATAAACATGATTTATTTTGTAAAGTGGTGATCTCAGTGCCCTTACTCTGTATCCTGTTTGGGTGCCGTCTCCCGTCCCACCATCGCTCTGCTCATCAGTCACCGCACGTTGACAGGCATCCTCTGGGTGCGGGTGCTGTTTCTCCCGGGAGCCCCAGATGGGCTGCCTCTTTTGAGAGATGGCCACTATCAGTTTCCTTTGGAATTAGATAGAAAGTCCCCTAGAGCCAGCTGCCAAAATACAACCCCTTTCTCCTTTCCCTAGTTCCTGGGCAAGATTGTTAATTCCATCTCTAATCTTGACATGGAACCAAAATCCCTTTGATCAGACCCATTTCAGGAAGAAAGGAGATCGTGAGGGGCGTCTGGGGGGCTCAGTCGGTTAAGCGTACGACTTCGGCTCAGGTCATGGTCTCGCCGTTGGTGCGTTTGAGCCCCACATCAGGCTGGCTGCTGACAGCTCAGAGCTCACTTCAGATCCCGGGTCTCCCTCTCTCTGCCCCTCCCCTGCTTGCCCTTTCTCAAAAATCAATAAGCATTCAATTCTCTTCTAAAGAAAAAAGAAAAGAGATGGTGCACTTCATCTGTGGATCTCTCCTCCTCCTCCTCCTCCTCCTCCTTTTTTTTTTTAAATGTGTGGATCCCTCATTCTGGATAAGAGACAATCTCTAGTCTTTTCTATGACTAAAAGGCCATCTATGAAATGGCTCACACACCTCAGGAGCAGAGTGTGACATAAATTGCGACATCTTCACACAGCGGAGTGTTCCGTAGAGCTCATGGTCTAGAACTACATCCAACAGTGTGGGCGGCTCTCACAGCATAATGTCGAGCTAAAGAAGTCAGACTCAGAAGAGCGCATCGGGCATGTGAAGCAAAGTCATCGATGCTGTCCGAAGTCAATCCGTGCTGTTTGACTCGTTTCCCTGGGGTGGGCAGTGACCCCTGGGGGCCAGACAGGGCTTTGTGATAGTCCGTCTCTTGATCTGGTGTCGCCAGTCTTATGTTCACATTTCTGCACGTATGTTATTCTTCAACAAAAATAAAAAGCTCCCTTTGTCTTATTTCATCAGCCAAGGGTTTAATTCCAAGACTTTTCATACGGACAGCTCCATGGTCTTTATCCTAACAGGAAGTCGTGGTTAGGCGTTCTTCGGGAAACAGAAGCACAGAGCGGTTAAGATTTGCCCCCTAACTCAGTGCTTCCGTGCGTGGTGTTCAGGGGTCCGGCTGAAAGCTGCCGCAGAGCCAGAGCCCCCGGAGCTCAGGGCAGTGGCCCTGTGGAGTCTCTGCGGGTGGCTGCCTTCCGTCCTTCCTCCGGCCTCCGCACATCTTCACATTGACTTGCTGACTTTTTTAAAAGTTTTTTTTTTTAAGTTTATTATTTATTTTGAGAGAGAGGGAGGGGGACAACAGAGAGAGGGGGAGAGAGAATCCCAAGCAGGCTGCGCACTGTCAGCTCAGAGCCTGACGTGGGGCTCAGTCTCACGCACCATGAGATCATGATCTGAGCTGAAGTCAAGAGTCTGGATGCTTAGCCCACTGAGCCACCCAGATGCTCACTGACTCATTGACTTTTTTATTATCAAAAAGTACATATATGCTGGACCTAGCCCAGAGAGAGGCACGTAGTAGGTGTTCAGTAAGTAGTTTCTGAAAAAATATATTTACTTATAAAATAGTCATTCTTTGTGCTAATATGTATTTCATGAACTTTTTTTTGTTTGGCATGCTTTTTGGGGTTTTCTAAGAAATCTAATGCTTGCACTGCTCTAACAACTGATGCATCAATCCTCAATCTATATATTTCAAATGAAGACCATATTTTTTTCCTTCGATTATCCACTATACCCCGCAATACACATTCTATTAGTGGTTTAAAAACTGTCTTTTAGTTTATGGTTTGCCATGGAATTCTATATTAAAAAGGCAGATGAACCTAGAATCCTGATATATAAAATGTAAAAGAGAAGAAATTAAGTATGTGTCTCTAGTGGGAGAAGGGAAATCATGCGCTCGTCCATTTTACCTCTTTTCCTGACAAGCCCAAGCTGGGGGGTATTTAGGAGACTCGAAAACTCAGGTTTGGTCTATACCGGCAGTTCTCAAAGTGTGTTCAGGGAGCTCTGAGGGTACTTGAGACCCTTTCAGGAGGGTCCGCGAAATCAAAACTCTTTTATAACAGTGTTTGCCTTTTTGCCTCTATTCTCTCGAGAGCGGACCGTGGACTTTTCTAGAGGCTGCATGTGGGATGTTTTGTTATGACGGGAACGCAAGCTTGTGTATTCTTGTGTTTAATTTTTTTCTCAGCTTTAATTTCTCCCAAGGTACACGTTGGTAAGTACAGCTTACATAAATTAGATCTCCTTAGACTTGGCAGTAATTCCGTAAAGGGTTTCTGAGACCATAAAGTTTGAGAACTGCTGGTCTACAGCACGTCTGTGCATGTGAGAAAGTTCCAGATACTTTCAGTGCATCATTACCTGTCCTCATCACCCTCACGGCCACAGCCATTTTCAATGAAAATTATCTTCAAGCTGTGTTGTCTGATAGCCAATCACTCTACATCCCATTTTGCTTGTTAATGGTTTTGACAAGAGTGAGGAAAGGATTCTGTCCTGCTCCTTCAAATCCTGTGCCTGCAGCCACCCAGGGGTCTAGTGACACAAATGTCCCTCACTATAAACTCAACCATCAAAATATGGCAATGGAGAAAAACAAGAAAGTTAGTTGGAGGTAAGAAAAGTACCATTTCCCTTTGGATATGTAATCCCAAGACTTTTTGAATTAGAAAAAAATCTTTATTTAACTTTTAACCATCACCAATGGGCACTAAGAAACATATTTTAAAGTAATCTTTACACCCAATGTGGGGCTCGAACTCACAACCCCAAGATCAAAAATCACATATTCCATTGACTGAACCAGCCAAACATCCCCCCCAAACTTTTTGGTTTCTAAAAAATATTCATTTATATTGACTCACACACACACACACACACACACACACACACACACACAGATCATAAGCATAGGAGGGGCAGAGAGAGGACACACAGAGTCTGAAGGAGGCTCCAGGCTGTCAGCACAGAGCCCAAAGCAGGGCTCGAACTCACAAACACGAGATCATGACCTTAGCTGAAGTCAAAGGCTTAATCAACTGAGCCACCAGGTACCCCAAACTTTTTGAATTTTTAAGTGAGATTTGATTGTTCCTGGGGGTTATATATTTCTTATTATACAGATAATCATATTTTTAAGTTTACTTTGAGGGATGCCTGGTTGGCTCCGTTGGTTAAGCATCCAACTTCGGCTCAGGTCATGATCTCGTGGCTCCTGAGTTCGAGCCTGTTTTGAAATCTGTGACTCCCTCTCTCTGTGCCCCTCTCCCGCTCACACTTTATCTCTCTGTCTCTCAAAACAAAAGTTAAAAAAATAAAAAAAAATAAATTTGCTAGGAAATATACTAAGAAATAGACTTAAATAAACATGTTTATTCTGGTAACAACTCTTGGAAAGAGGAATAAGTTTATTTCATATGTTTGTTAATGATATTGGGTGACTTTGGACATTTTATAAGGAAGAAATGATCAAATGCAAATACTATAAATTAGTTTGGATACAAAATTTCCTATAATCTAGTTTAATTTTCTTCTTCCTCTCTTCTCCTCCTCCTTTTTCCTTTTCTTACTGTGAGACTGAATTATGGGACTAGAAATCAACATTCACTGACATTGAATTTCAGGGCTGAATAGGGGTTTTTTTTCTCTTTATTTATTTTTGAGAGAGAGAGAATGAGTCAGGGAGGAGCAGAAAGAGAGGGAGACACAGAATCAGGAGCAGGTTCCAGGCTCTGAGCTGTTAGTATGGAGCCCATTGTGGGGCTTGAACCCACAGACTGGGAGATCATGACTCGAGCTGAAGTCGGGTGCTTAACGGACTGAGTCACCCAGATGCCCCAAAGGCTGGATAGGTTTTAAGTGAGTAACTGACTTAATGTCGTGGCCCTGTTCTGATGTTTTCATCTCTGCCACGTCCTTGCCAAATTATCTCTAAAATTGTTCTGGAAGTCCTTCTGTGCTGGAAGCATTGCCAATAAACCCTTCCCTAATCCAGCAGAAGACTTCTGGTTCTGTGAAAGGGGAGCCTGCCTTCCAAAACCTTTCATCTTAAATCCCATCCTATTCTGGGAGATAAAGCCCCTGTGAATACCCCCACTCCAATGAGAACGCCCAAAAGGAAGCACCAAGAACACCTCTGGGGTCGCCCGTCAACAATCTAGCCTGTAAGAAGAGCCAAAGATTCCTGCTTTAGAAACACCAGGGCCCTGACTCACTCCTTTCTATTGCCCTGTTTGCTGCTAACTTCTGACCCCAGATAGCTCGGTACCTCTTTTTTTTTTTTTTTTTTTTAAAGGAAATGACTTCTTTGCCTTCATCATCCCAGTAGGAAATGTTACTTTAATTTTTTAATGTTTATTTATATTTGAGAGACAGAGTATGAGCAGGAGGAGGTGCAGAGAGAGAAGGAGACACAGAATCTGAAGCAGGCTTTAGGCTCTGAGCTGTCTGTCAGCACAGAGCCCGACGCGAGGCTAGAACCCACAAACCATGAGATCACGACCTGAGCCGAAGTTGGATGCTCAACTGACTGAGCCACCCAGATGCCCCAGGAAATATTCTTTTAAACATCACCTCGGTTTTTGGCATCCATCATTAGCTCTGCGTTCTGGGGTGTGAGACTTACTTACTTAACACCTACCACCTGCCATACACTGTGTGTATTTTCAAATAACTTATCTCACATCATTGCTAACACAGCACTCTGAATGTGTCGCTCTCTGAGGCTTGCAGATGAGACCATCAGGGCTCCAGGGCTCAGTTGGCTTTTCCAAGGTCATGCCACTGGGTTTGAACCTTGGTCATTCCACCATTTCTTTCAAGGATAATCCTTGAAGGGATTCATTTATAAATGGAAACAAGATGTCTAGAGCTATTATATCCATTTATGCCAGATGAGTCCTGGTGAGTCCTTATAGAGAACTCTTATCTAACAGAGAGAGTCAGATTTAGGGCATTGTCCTGAAACTTCAAATCTCTGTCAGTTTCATTAATAATCATAAACACAATCCAATTTACATCTTAAAAAACGCATAGCACCCAAGGTTCGGCGTCGTGCAGAAACTGTTACAACAACAGAGTAGAACTTTCCGCTTGTCTGTAATTCTTCCGTCGACCCACCGCGCCCCACTTTGGAGAGGAAGGGAGGTACCGAGCTATCTGGGGTCAGAAGTTAGCAGCAAACAGAGCAATAGAAAGGAGTAAGTCAGGGCTCTGGTGTTTCTAACGCAGGAATCTTTCCTTCTTCCTATAGACTAGATTGTTGATGGGCCACCCAGAGGGAGGTGTTCTTGGTGGAGATGTTGACAGTTACCATCTGATTAACAGGTACATTTGTGACTGATGGAAAGTCACCATGAGCAGCGGGCCCTGGCGGCTGACGGAGGAGGGGTGTTCCTTTGCCGTTAGTGCTGGCCCGGCCGGCACGTGGTCTCCACTGCAGAGGCGGTGGGCGGGGCAGGTCCTGCACC
>PISW01007367.1:0-91425 GCA_004023785.1 Mungos mungo
GAGAGAGAGAGAAAGAGTGCGAGTGGGGGAGGGACACAGCATTGGAAGCCGGCTCCAGGCTCTGAACCGTCAGCACAGAGCCCGACCTACGACTTGAGAGGGGGACCTGAGCTGAAGTCGGACAGACGCTTAACCGCCTGAGGCCCCCAGGGGCCCCCCGAGTCTATAACCTAGAAAGGAACAGAGAGAGGGTTTGACTAGTTTTATCTGCATCCTTCCAAAGCCTTCTCTCATCAGTGCCTCTCACGGCAACGTGTATTTTCCCTGCCGGGGCCATACCAAGAAGGATCTAGTGTTGGGGCGCCTGGGGGGGCTCAGTTGGGTAGGCCTCCAGCTCTTGATTTTGGCTCAGGTCACAGTCTCATGGTTCATGAGTCTGAGCCCCGCATCAGGTTCTGTGCTGGCAGTGTGGAGCCTGCCTGGGATTCTCTCTCTCTCTCTCTCTCTCTCTCTCTCTCTCTCTCAAAAACAAATAAAATGAAAAAGAAGGGTCTAATGTTGGTGAGTGTCCCTCTCACCTGAGCTTCCCCGTCACTTTGAAAAGTTACCTTGTGACTTTTCCCTTTGATGTGGCCTTTACCTTGCTTGTTTAGGGATCTGAGAAGCCCACGCCGGGTGGTGGGCACCACAAGCATAGGGGGCGCTTCATAAAGTCCAGGTGGCTAGAGAGCAGGGATCAGGTCACATTTGCTGCCCTTGGGTTGAGCCGGCAGCCTCTTCCTGTGTCCTGCGGGGCCGCCCTCGGGAGGTCAGGGCTGAGGAGGGCCGGGTTTCTCGCAGAAGGGTGAGCAGCGGAGGGCGGATAAGGGCGGAGAGCTGCCTGAGCAGGGCGGCTCAGTGGTAGCTGTCCTTCTGCAGACCGGGGCACTGGCTGGTCTAGGGGGCAGCTGCACACCCCTCATCTCTCAACACGTGCCCTGCAGCACGTCACACGTGCAGGAGCAGGAGTGTCCATCACCAGCATCATCACCGCCATCATCATCATCATCATCACCATCATCACCATCACCATCATCACCACCATCTTCATCATCATCACCATCATCACCATCATTATCTTCATCACCATCATCACCAATATCTTCATCATCATTACTATCACCATCACCATCACCACCATCATCACCATCACCACTACCATCATCATTAACACAATCATCATCACCATCACCATCACCACCATCATCACGACCATCACAATCATTATCATCTTCATCTTCATCACCACCATCATCACCATCACCATCACCACCATCATCATGACCATCACCATCATTATCATCTTCATCACCACCATCATCACCATCACCACCATCATCATGACCATCACCATCATCATACAAGGGCGTGGTGCACGTTGGAAGCACGCGGACGCAGGGAGAAGTTTGCTCTTAGAATTGGTTGGCCTCACAAAGGGCACAGTGCCATTTTCTTGGACTATCTTGGTGGAAGACGGAAGTGTGAACCTGCAGGTGTGGGGTGCACGCTGTGAGTCTGCGGGTGTCTCTGGGGGAGCCCTCCGGGAGACCCTCGGCGGCCTGGCCGCGTCCCGCGAAGGCTGCAGTGACGTCCAGGGCCTGGCGTGGGGCGCGGGGATGTCAGGTGGCAGCTTCGCACTAGACAAGCTAACTGGGCTTCGTCCCCCTTCAGAGAACCGGCTCGCCTCCTGCTGGCCGGTGCTCAGCCGAGGAGGAGGATGCGTCCCCGGGGCTCCGCGGGCACCCGGGGGGCGGCAGAGCCGGGCTGGCGGCGCGGCCAGCCCTCCGAACGCAGGAGGCGGCTGTTTGGGGAGAACCGAGCCAGCGGGCGCCTCTTAGCGCCCACCCACGCCCCGCCCCCGCGCGGGGACAGGACCCCCAGCCAGGGCAACGACCGCCACCCTCTCCGGGCCTGCCGCCGCCCTCCCTCCAGGGGGCAGCACACTCCGCGGAAAGCGAGCGGAGCCTCCGCCTCCGGAGCCCCGTCGCCAGCGGGCGGCCCGGCGGACGGAAGGCCAGGCCCGTTCCTGCGCCGCCGCCGCCGCCCCGCGCTCGCGCGTGCGTGCGCGCACACAGAGAGAGGACACGCGCACGCGCACAGAAACACGCACACGCGCACACGCACTGTTATGGTCTGGATGCCGCGTCCTCCCAAAGTTCAGGTGCTGAAATCCCTCAATGCGACAGTGTTTGGGGGCGGGGCCTGGGGAGGTGATTCGGGTCCGGGGGGTCGTGGTAGGCTGAGAGGTCCTATCAAGGAGCACCCCCCCCCCCCCAGCTCCCCGGTCCCTTCCACCGCGGAGGACCCGGCGACGAGCCTGCGCCAGAGGAGGCGGTCCCGGCGCCGCGCGCATCCTGGACGGCGGCCTCCAGCCGTGCGAGCGACGCGGTTCTGTTGTTTGTGTCTGCAGAGCCGAATCCGTGTTCTAGCGGCCGGGCCCGGCCAAGGCGCTCACGGTGCGGACGCTCCCACGGGCACGCACACCCGCAGATTCTGTGCACACGCTCCCAGGGGCACGCACACCCGCAGATTCTGTGCACACGCTCCCAGGGGCACGCACACCCGCAGACTCAGCGCGCACGCTCCCACGGGCACGCACATCCGCAGACTCAACGCACACGCTCCCACGGGCACTCACACCCGCAGACTCAGTGCACACGCTCCCACGGGCACGCACACCCGCAGACTCAGCTCGCACGCTCCCACGGGCACGCACACCCAGAGACTCTGCGCGCACGCTCCCACGTGCACCCCACACCCGCAGACTCAGTGCGCTCGCTCCCACGGACACTCACACCCGCAGACTCAGTGCGGACGCTCCCAGGGGCACGCACACCCAGAGACTCTGCGCGCACGCTCCCACGTGCACCCCACACCCGCAGACTCAGTGCGGACGCTCCCACGGACACTCACACCCGCAGACTCAGTGCGCACGCTCCCAGGGGCACGCACCCCCGCAGACTCAGCGCACACGCTCCCACGGGCACGGGGGCACACGCACACTCCCTGCCGGCACCTCCCTTGGGCCACGCCCGCGTGTGGCTCTGAAGGTCAGGGAAGTGGTACTCTGGCTGCCCTGCTCTTGGCCAGTCTCAAGTGTTGGTCAACATCTCGCTAATGACTCGTCAGCGAATTAGGTGACACAGGACTGCATTTGCCTCCGGGCCCAGACCAGAAGGTGCTGGCTCCTCCGGGTGCCGTGGGGGTGCTGCCTGGAGCCGCCTGCCTGGCGCCCCCACACTGGGTCTGTATGAGGGGACTCGATGGCATGGAGGCCTGCTGCCCCTCCCCCCAGCCCTGCCCCTGATGTCCCCCCTGGGGGGGGGGGCAAATGGGTCTTTGGTGACTCACTGGCACCAGAGAGTAACCTGGGCCGCCAGAAGTGCTGATAGCCGCGTCGGGGCCCCTGGCGCCACCCTCTGAACCTGCCGGTGCCCTTCACGTCGGTGTCACTTCTGCCCCAGAAGTAGACTACGTGCCATAACTGCCATCGTGGGCAGAGGCCAACCCCCGCCACGTAACAAGGCCACGGACGGACCATCACGAGCCCCACGCTGGGCAGGCTGGCTCCGGAGCCCCGCCCCCTGCCGGTCTCCATCCGGGACCGTTAGCTCTGCGGCAGCGACATCTCCGCTCGTTAAGGTCTCCTCTCTTCCCTTCCGTCCGTGAGCGCAGCTTCCAGAGAAGCCAGCGCTAGGTGGTTAGGCCGGATCCGGACCCAGCACGGAGTCTGGCTCGGTCCCTGCCACCCCCTGCCGCAGCGGGCCTTGGTCTGACCACCTGTGCAGTGGGAGTGCTGGGAAGACCCGTCTTCTAAGTCGGTGGCCCGTGGGTCAGATGTCATACCAGTTAGCTGGCACACGGCAGAGCCTGGTAACGTCAGCTCATGTTACAAATAATCACACCCGTTAACGGAAACGGAGGGAGCGAGGGAGACACAGGGGCAGAAAAGCCCAGAAGTAGGGCTCGGAGTCTTTCACTCTACAGCTGGGTTTCCTCAGAAGAAACCTGTATAACTTCTTCCAACTCCAGCTGTGGCCTCTGTCACGTGGGATAGTGGCGGCCCTTGAGGAGGCCACGCTCCTAGGGAGCCAAGACCTGGAAATCCTGTCCCAGTACGGCTCATGATCAAGTCAGTTCCACACCCGCTGCACTCATGAGGAACAGAATGGACAAGGTGACGGGTCACGTACGGCCCCGCGGGGACCACAGACGAGGGAGGGAGTGGGGGTCGTCCCAGTGACCTGGCAGGAGGTCCGGAGAAGGACCCAGGACTTGAGTGTGAGTGGCTCGTTCTTCTCACGTCGGGGCAGGATGAGTAGATGTGCCCTGTGCCCGAGGGACTGTGGGTCGACCTCCTCTCCACCCCGCTGGTGAGAGTTCGAGGGGCCAGGCACCCCGGCAGCCCCGTGTCCTTGTCTCTCCCGCCGTGGCTCCTGTCCTCTTGTTTAAAATACCACATCTGGGAAATGCAAACAGACTGGGACACTAATCTCACCACGGCCGTGACCTTGGCAGGCTGTGATAGCTTTTCACAGGAAGTGCAAGAGGACACTGTGTGTGTGACATATCCACCCCCCCTTCCTGTGGGGAGGACACTTTGCTCAGACACCATGGGAACCGTGTGCCAGACACGCAGGACTCTTGGTGGGGCTGGTGGTGGGGACAGTTACCCGTCCCGAGCGTCACTAAAACGGTGTGAAGAGAAATCTGCAGGCGCTTGCTCAACAGCCACCGCCGGAAGCCGCCAGGCGCTGGACGGCTTCTGAGAAGGAGCAGGTGCTCGGAGCAGGGAGGCGGCAGGGGGGCGTGACACGCAGCGGTTCTGGGGCGCAGGGGGGCGGAGGGCTCCTCCCCGGGGACCCGCCTTCCCGCTCACGCTGCTGGGCAAGGGCAGGGCATTCGGGAAAGAGAGGACGCAGACCCCGGCTCCAGAGTTCAGTTCTTCCTTCTTCTCGGAAGCGAGCCCCGGGCTGTGGACCCTGCCTTCTTCCCCTCACATGTACTAAGGAGGCGTGGGCTCGACGGCGTCCGATGCGATCCAGGCCCGTCCGGTCAATGCCGACGGGAACGGGTCCTGCCGCAGACGGGACTTCCAGCCCTGGTTTTGCTCCTCGCGGGAGCACTTCCACTCGGGCTCAGCAGTATCGTGAGATTCGAAAGACAAGAATCACCCCGGACATTATTACATTTAAAGGGTAGAGTTTGAAAAAGAGCCATAAACCGACACTGAACTTTAGTGAAGGACACGCACGTGAGGGCGCTTCGGAGCAAGGTGTGCTCGCGTCCGAAACTTACTTCGACATACGTAAAAGTAGGGTCGTGGTCCCGTGGCTGGAGAGGGGACACATGGACCAGTGTCCTGAGGACTTGTGGCCCCGGCGGTGAGTGTAGGCATGAGCACTGAGCGTGCCTTCCACGCTTCTGGGGTCTGACGACGGTCACGCCAAGGTGTGTGGGAAGGAGTGGTGTCTGCGGTCAGTGACTGTGTGTAGCGGGGAGGCGGACGGGGACAGACGTGCCCCACAAAGCTGGAGGTTAGAGGGCCACCTGGGCTCCCGGCCCCGGGCACCCCGCTCTGAGGCTGGTGTTTCTGGAAAGCTCTGGGGCTTCTGAGCTGTGCTTTATCACACCCTGCGGCTGCACGGAGGAGACATTCTCGTGGATACGTCCAGGAAGTTGTCCCCGTCCTGCTCCAGGACGGTGTCCCCTCTGTCTCCTCACGCACGGCCAGGACCCAGCCAGACTGCGGACATAAGTTCTGAGACCGTCCTCCATTCCTGGTGGCCATTGGCCTGAGGGTGCCCAGCTTGGATCACAGTCTCTGTCCCTGCGCCCCCGGACGGAGCAGAAAGGGGGCGACGGGGCCTAGCCGACCTGATGCAGGAGGTGACAGCCCGGAGGACAGGCGGGGGCAGAACGCTTGGAGAGCCCTGAGTCCCCGTGCCCAGGGGGCTAGCACGAGGGAGGTAAATGTCACTATTGTGTCTGCCATTTCAAACAGGCCCCGCTGGCCTCGCGAGGGCTCAGCAGACAAAGCACCGTGGAGTTTGGGGTGACTGTCACGCAGAGAGAGGACTGGCTGCCCAGGGGTCCAGGAGGCAGGAAAAGGCAGCCTTCGACCGCACAGCGGCCCTCGATGGCAGCTCCCGGGGCCCGTGCGGGCAGCCTGCTTCATTCCGGGACTTCTCTCCTTGTTTGCAGATGGCTGCCCCGTCCGCGTGTCCTGACGAGGCCGTCCCCCGGCCTGTGTCCTTGCTGCCCTTCTTGAGGATACCGGTCACACTGGATTAAGTCCAGCCCTGGTGAACTCAGTTTACCCTAATTACCTCTCTGAAAAAATTTTTTTAACATTCATTTATCTTTGAAAGACAGAGACACATCATGAGCAGGGGTGGGGGTAGAGAGAGAAGGAGACACAGAATTCGAAGCAGGATCCAGGCTCCAGGCTCCGGGTTGTCAGCACAGAGCCTGACGCGGGGTTTGAACCCACGAACCGTGAGATTGTGACCTGAGCCAAAGTTGGATACTCAGTGGACTGAGCCCCCAGGCGCCCTTGTCCTCTGATCTTCTACTACGGTTTGAGGGTTTTGTCGTTTCCTGCTAAAGGAAACCATGACGTGAGGTAATGTGGTCCTGTCCCCCTCCCCGGGGGAATACCAATGGCTGGGTTTTGGAGTGAGTATCGCATTTGAAAACATGATGATAAATTGTTAATCAAGGCCACATACCCGAGCAACTGTTACCACCTGACTGCTTTGTGGATTTTCGTCTGTGAGTTCTTTTGTGATGAGGTTCTTGGAAGACGTAGAATCAGTAGGAAATCTACTGATTCCTAATCTCTTAGCATCGCCAGTGGCCTCAGGGTATCCTGTTGAATCGGGGTGTGTGTGTGTGTGTGTGTGTGTGTGTGTGTGTGTTTAGTGCCACCAGACACGATGGCTGGTTTTGCACACAGAACTTGGAGGTTTTACAGGATGGCAGAATCAGAAGCCAGGATTCTCTGGGTCTCCTTCTACTTTCTTTACAAACCCCAGCTGTCTGTGCTCCCACATGTTACCTGGACCAGGACACGGTTCTCCCCGTTGCTAGAAGACCCAAGGCCCTGGGGTACGGCCAGCAGGTGCCTCTCAGGAAAGTCACCCTGGGTCAGGTTGTGCAGACACAGAGGTGACGGGAGCCAGATCGTTCGTCATGGGCTGTGTGACAGAGACGAGGGAGCTTGCCTGCCGAGCGCGCTGCCGGAAAAATCAATTAGTGCTTGTAATAAAAAGCTACTTCCTTTTGTTTGCTTTTTATAAAGCAAATTAAGTGTTCTCGTCATCATAAATTTAAATTAAGAATGGGGAACAAAGACCAAGCTCAAATTAATAAAAATACACTGTCGTTATGTAATAAGGTCAGATCCAAGGGAAGGGGGCGTACAAACCTGAGAAATGAAGGCAGACAAGCCCGCGGGTGCACACTCACAGCGGCAAGCGGGGGCATCCGGCAGATGGACCGACAGATACTCACCTGGACTCAGGCCCTCGGTCCGCGGAGTCCGTAAAGGCACGTTACCCCCTCCGGGATGCTTTCAGCGGGACTGTTGCAGTCAGGCTGCCTTCTCGCGATGGCAGAGATGGGGTCCCTGTTGGCACCGCCTCCGGGAGGCGGGTGTGGCCCGTCAGCACAGACTCCCCACTGCCTTCGTAGGGGCTGCGGGAAGAATGGGCAGGAATCTACAGACCTGGGAGCCAGTACCTGGTGACGCGTCCGCTGAGGGTAAGAAATGGCTCCGAAGCCCTTTCTACAGGGGCAGACTCACGTTATCACAGACGTGCAAGTAGGAAGAGAGAACGCACAGCCCCCGGCACTCACGCTCAGGGGCACACTCAGGAATGACTGTGCCTTCCCGTGGCACCAGGCCGGGCGGCTCGGCCGCAGCACGATGCTCTGGCCCGGCTCCCAGGTGCCACGCCTGGCGTTCGTGGCCAGCACTGCAGTCCCGCCTCCTCAGGGGTGCCGGGTCCAGGCAGGCCTTCAGACCTTTCTGCAGCCCATCCTCAGGTCGGAAACCTGGTTCCCAGACATGTCAGAGACCCCGAGACCTGGCTCCCGTTTCCTTTATGGTCCTTTTGGCAAATGGATTTTCCCATGCACACCCCAGTCCCATCCACCCTGATTTTCCAGCCAGTGACACCCAGCTGTCCCTTCTAGAGACGGGCACGTTCCTGGAGGCCGAGAAGCACCTGCTTGTGAGAGTCTGGGGCCACGGGGCTTGACTCTGCTCTGACGTCTGTTAGCTGGTGGACGGGGCTGGCCGCGTGTGCTCACAGCTCTTCGACCGACGGAACAGGTCTGCCTTTGAGTCAGGGCCTGGACACCTGGCCCGGTGACCTCCTTCCTCACTTGCATCCCCCTGCCTGTGCCTCTTCCCTGCCTGACCCCTGCTCGTGTGCACTTCTGGGGTTCTAGCTGCAGCTCTTCTATCACCAGGGTCCCAAGGCGGAGGGTCCACAGAACGCGGCCGTGCCGGGGAGGGGCCACAGCCGCAGGCATATCCACCGGCAACGCCCCCGAGACGGAGGCCTCGCGTCCACTCACTTAGGATCTGTCCTTGGCCAGACTCCAGGCCTGAACTGAACGGGGAAGGAGACCTTAGGAAGGTAGTCCTGGCTCTTTCTCTCAGGTGTGAAGAGGGTGTGGTGAGGTCAGGAGGCAGCCGTCTGGCCCAGGGATGACGGGGCTGGTCTTCTGAAGTCCTCTGGTTATAACCTGCCAGATACCCAGGCTCCTCCCCTGTGTGGATGCATGAGAATCCCCCCCAAGACTTGTGTAGACCGTGAATGCGTCCGTGTGTGTAAAGGCTTTATCATACTCTGTTTGCACACACGCACACGCACACAAGTCATACACACAGAGTGTTATTTTCTGTCCAAGTTCATGTGTACTTGTTCACAAAAATACAAAAGGAGAAAGTCCTGAAAATCGGATCTGCACCTCTGTGCCACAGGACATTTAAAAAAGACAACATTCTTTAGGACGCGCACAATTAAACCATAACGTATTATCATAAAGATGCTATTTTATCAGGGAAATAAGACAGAGGATACCAGGCTCCCCGAGCACGGGCTACATTGGCCCACATTTTGCCGATTTCTCTGCAAGTCCGGGCAGTAGATTCCGTGGCCTTCTGATTTGCGCTTCTTCCTTTGGGTGCGGAGGAGGGGACAGTCCGAGCTCGGGGTGAGCCCTGCCTGGTGAACGGGCAGAACAGGAGCTGACACAAGTGGCTGGCGGGTCCCCAGGCCCCACTCAGAGATTTGCTGGAGTGGCCGGGGCTCTAATTCTTCCGAAGTTTTAATTCAGCCTCTGCCACAGGAGCTTATGAGCTATCTGAGGAGAGGACGCTATGCTTTTGGTTTTTTAAAAAATCAATTAATAGAAGCGCTTTTATTTTTCCAGCGTTCTGTACGTACCCGCTGGCGACTGGAGTGAGGTGGTGGCTGTTGCAAGAGGTCAGGACGCTGCGCAACATTGTGCGTGTCCCCTACCCCACGACTCCCTCCCCTGCGTCTCCGGGCGCCCCCTGGGTCCTGGAGCGCGGGTCCGCTAGCCACCGCCACAGCACCGGTGTTCTCGCCCCACACGTGCGGCCACCGCGTCTCTGTGCTGGCTGCTTCATGTGCAAAGCATGTCACGTTCCTGGGCCATGTTCTTAAGATGAGTTGCTGTCTGTATCTTAAGAAGTCGGTCCCCCCACCCATTCAGAAGTGTGCCTGTCTTCCCTGCAGTCGGTGGGGCAGGGCCGCCACCTGCCGGAGGCCCCCCTCCTCCCTGGGCAGGGGTGGAGGTCCCAGGGGAGGGTCTGCCGGTGGGGTTTTATGGAGGACCAGGGTCGAACAAGAAAGCCCAGAAGGTAGGGAGGGCCCCCAGGGGAGCTCCTTTCCCCACCACCTGGCCAGCATCTGGGCATTTAAGGGCTCTACGTCTGGACCCCGCATGTGGAGACTGCTGACTTTTTCCAAAGGTTTGCTTGAATCTCTAGGCTTTAGAGAGAGAGCCAGGCCTGTGGGATTCATTTCCTACCATCTTCGGAAATAAAAACAGCTCTGTTAAAGCACGCGAGAGGCCAGGAGCCACAAGAGGAAGCATGGTTGACAGTCTCTGAGCTAAATTGCCCGTCAGAGGGATGTGAATCCACCCGAGTCCACGTGGAGGTGAGATACCGATCTGGGCTGTTCCGCGTGGAGCGCTGTGACGCGCCTGGGCTGTTCCGCACCGGTTGTTTTCCCCACAATAATTTCAGGGTTGGACTTGGCTTTTGGAATCGAGTTGTCAAGGGTGAGGACAAAAGTGGGTGCCATCGTAGTTGGCGTGTCTGGTGGGAGGCAGGGCAGAGGCTGGACTGGGTTTTCGATGGTATTTTAAGCAGTTCTCGGGCCCCGTTATCACTTTCTCTCTTTGCGTCTTTTTCATCTCTGAAGAAGGATCTCTCAAAATTTAGTTCCTACTAAAGACTGAAGTCCATAAGGTTTTCAGACAACATTTTTATCAGAGTATTCTAAAGACCCTAGACCTTTTGTATTTATCTTTAAGTCATCTGAGATTTGTACCCCAATATAATGAGAAGCCTCAGATACCTTAAATTTCTGTTTATTTTCAGAAGAATATTTTTAATATTGGGTTTGTAAAAACAGATAAATACAATTAAGAAAAACAATGAATTTGGGGGCCTCGATGACTGAGTCAGTTAGGCATCTGACTTCGGCTCAGGTCATGATCTCACGGTTCATGGGTTCGAGCCCCGTGTTGGGCTCTGTGCTGACAGCTCAGAGCCTGGGGCCTGTCTTTGGATTCTGTGCCTCCCTTGCTCTCTGACCCTCCCCTGCTCATTCTGTCTCTTTCTCTCAAAAATAAATACATCCTTAAAGAAATAAAAGAAAAACAATGAATTTTATTTGAAATATCTGTTAGAGGTTTCCTTCTCTTTTATATCCCTCTCGATAGTGTCCCTGTCGTGGGGACAATTCCTTGGTCTTTTTCTTCTCCTTTGTTTTAACTACCTTTAGGGGCTATGAGTCTCATCCCATTTTTGGAAGCGGAGAGGGTAAAGGATGGTACATCTTACTGGGCTAGGATGGACCCTCAGAAGGTTCACTAGCTTCCTGGGACGTGAGGAAGGGGACGGGCTCCTGCTCAGAGTGGGCACCAAGGATAGACTGCTGGTTTGAACAGGAATCTGTCATCCGAGATCTCCAAAATTTACTCTCAAACTTTGGACACCTCATGATGTTGTTAGTGTAGTAAAAGCAGAGACTGTGTGTTTCTAAATATCACTTTAATTGAAGGAAGCATCCGAAGGAGATTGCATGGGAGATTTGTAAGCCAGTGAGCTGAAGGACAACTACTGTGATTTACAACTTCTTAGTCCGGCTGACAAATATCAGATGAAACACAAGAACGCACTAGGGTGGGAGCAAGATCGTTAGCTGCCTTGATAGGATGAAGTGAAGCAAACAATTAGCAATCTGGGGTGGAGGAAGTGTTTGGAGAGAGGAGGCGACTTTGTGGAACAATAAGATAATTTTTGCAAACATGCTTTACCTGTCAAAAAGTCTGAGATTAGGTATCTGAGAAGTAGAAATGATGTCCCCGTTCTTTTAAAAGACGGAGGAAACAAGACAAGATCTTCAGACAAGAAATGCTGAGGGGTTTTCACAGGCAGGAAAGCAGTCGGGGGCCAGGGGTGGGCCTTGAGCACGGAGAGGCACGCTCCCAGGCCCCGAGAAGATCCAGAGAAGTTTCAGGGTGCGCGATGAGCGGCAAACAGCAGGAGTGATCAGTTGGGAAGCGCTTGGCGCAGCGGTCCCGGGCCCTCTCCCAGCACCTTCCGCCGGGGCTGGCGCGCTGCTCTCGGGAGAAAGCAGACCCCAAGCCTGAAAAGGCCCAGGAACAGAGCCAACCCCGGCCCTGCGGAAGACAGAGAAGGGAGCGAATTTTAAAAAAGACAACAGCTCCTTCCAGGGCCGAGATACAGGGACCTTCATACCCCAGAGTCACCTGGGGCTTGGGACAGTGGCTAGCGCCCCCTCCCCAGGGTCCGTCCACAGAGCCCGCCTTCCGTCACTCACAGCGAGCAGAGCAGCCAGGGGCCCTGGGAGGCCTCCGAGGAGCAGAGACAGCACAACCACAACACAACACACACCAGCTGCCTGCGCCGATGGCACGGGCCTTCCTGCCACACGAGAGAGCACCCCAGGGGTCACCCGATTTCCGGAGAATTCAAGAGCCTGACGAAAAGCGATCATGACCATCAAGCAAAACAGCCAGCCCCCGAGGAAGCAGAGACTTCAGGGCACAGAAAAGAACGTGAAACTTTCTAATTAATGTTTAGCGAGCAATGGCTGATAATTCCTCCGCAAAACGTGAATAGGTTGCTTTGAAAGCGGAGCTACAGGAGAATAGAAAAGAGTTCTTGTTAAATAGGATTGTCGAAATTAAAGATGTCTGGATGGGCCAAGGAGCAGGCTGGATTTGGCTGATGAGCCGGGGCTGATCTGGAAAAGAATGTTAAGAAGATTTCAGCTCATGAGACAAAAGTAGGGAAGCTACATTTTGAGATGTGGGAAAGAGGTTCGGGACTTCAGAGCGGAGAGGGGAGTTCATGGAAGGAAAGGGTAGATCCAGGAGAGAAAAGGGGAAGGACGTCCTTGCGCTGAAAGAGAGCTCAGTGTGCAGTGGGGAACAGCTAAGAAGAATACTTTACACGCACCAAGCTGCCCCGGAAACACGGCCTGTGGATTGGAAGCGGGAAGGTGAGGACACAGGAGCAAGCCAAGCATGCACACTAGTCCCCTAGGGCATGACCAGAGGGACGTCAACACCAGAGGACTCGCCTTGAGGTGGACAAAGGAAGGCAGCAGGACAGTGGCTTCCCAGTTTCCTTATCCATCCAACAACTGTTAATTCAGTGTTTTCCATGTACCAAGCGCCGTGCTGGACCCCTCGCTCAGACGGTCACGCACAGATGGACAGTAAGATACATCAACTAGTGGATGATGGTAGAGGCGTGAGAGGGAGAGAGGAAGCAGGGAGAGGGGTGCGAGGCGGCGCCTGGGGACAGAGTGCAGGTGGACGTCTGGGAAAAGCCTCCCTCAGAGGCTACTTTCGAGCGAAGACCCCAAGTACGTAAGGAGGTAGGCACGCAGCGATTTTCCCGGAGGAGACAACAGAAGGCGCAGGGGCTGCGGATGAGGAGCCGGCCCACTGGCTCTGCGGCAAATGGTTTGGAGCCGAGACTCCCATGCTGAGCAAACCCCGGCCGCGGGTTGGGCAGAGCAAGAACGCTGTTTTTCACACGTCAGTGCTGGGGAGTTTCCCGTCCTCCCACGTGGAGGCGAAGATGTACCTGGACACAGCTGAGCAGCACCAAACAGGAGAGCAGGCCAGAACAGGACCTGGCGTTTTGCAATAGTGACATCTCAGCTGAAGCTGGCTCTGGAGGAGCGGGGGACAAACCCGGAAAGAGAAACAAAAAACCAGCCAAACAAATGAGAACATGGATTAATTTAGTGCAACTCCCCCAGATGTTCGACGGATGGGTCATTCCCTGGCAATGCTGTGTGATGCCTGGTGTCTGCATGATGTGTGCACGATGCGTGATGTGACGTGTGGTGTGTGTGTGATGTGCATGGGCTAGGATGCCTGGTGTGTGCGTGATGTAGGCTGTGACGCCCAATGACGTTTCTTGCTCAAGAGCCTGACTGCACGATCATCTCTGTAGTGGCAATGTTTCCACAACTCTAAGACTGTAAATATGCTTATAGCATTTTAGTTTAGGACAGTCCTTTAGATAAAGTACGGATGACTAATTGAGGCTTACAGAGTAGGATGTAGCTGTTTTACAGTAATAAAAATTTAATTTAACATCAAAAGTGTGATTCAATAGACATTGCCTAAAGTGATACAGTTAAATGTGTAGTGTAAAAGATTGTAATACAGAACTCTAGAGAAATGAAAGATAAAAATCTGTACAATTTAAACCATATGAATGCATTATTTTTATGATAAATAAAAATGAATAATTATTTGAGTGTCCATTAGTGGAGATGTATAATTTTAAAAATGAGGCATTTCTAATTGTAAAAAGCCCTGATTAAAAAAAAAAGGAAATAAAATGCATTCAAAACCACTGCAACTTCGCGATGTTTTGTGGAAGAGAGTTGCTGATGAATCTCAAAAAAGGCAAAAGAAAATAGAAAAAAATAAAATGTATACTGGGAATTACTTTACTCATTGGAAAAGTATTAGGAAGCCAGGACTAATCTATTGCATCAGCAAATAATCATAATTTTTAAAATTCTTTGGAATTACATTGCAAAGTACTTCAAAGTAATTTCTACCAAAACATGCCAATTCCAAATGAAGTAAATGTGGTGGTAAGAACAAAAGATCACAAGACCTCAGAATGAAATCAGCCTTTTATCAGATTAGTCCTTACGTGGAAATGAAGGCAATAAGCTGACCAACAGTTCTGATGGAAACGCAGCTGTGAATTTGTGTGCGATACGCACAGAGGATGTCAAGATCTGTCCTGATTCATGAGGCCTTCTGGGGTTTGTCAGTGCCCAAGAGACACCTGTGGCTGATTTGCATCAGGTGATAAAGCCCTGTTGTTGCACATCTTTGTGGATATCAATGCAATATGCAGTGCAGTGTCCGTGCAGGGCATGCATCCGAGTCAATATCAACGGATCCTTGTCGATATCAATGAATCCTTGTCGATATCAATGGATCCTTGTCGATGTCAATGAATCCTTGTCGATATCAATGGATCCTTGTCGATGTCAATGGATCCTTGTTGGTATCAATGAATCCTGTCGATATCAATGCAATGTTGCACATCCTCCTCAATATCAATGCATCCTACTCGATATCAATGCATCCGAGTCGATATCAATGGATCCTTGTCGATATCAATGGATCCTTGCTGGTATCAATGAATCCTGTCGATATCAATGCAATGTTGCACATCCTCCTCAATATCAATGCATCCTACTCGATATCAATGCATCCGAGTCGATATCAATGCATCCTACTCGATATCAATGCATCCGAGTGGATATCAATGGATCCTTGTCAATATCAATGGATCCTTGCTGGTATCAATGAATCCTGTCGATATCAATGCAATGTTGCACATCCTCCTCAATATCAATGCATCCTACTCGATATCAATGCATCCGAGTCGATATCAATGCATCCTACTCGATATCAATGGATCCTTGTTGATATCAATGGATCCTGTCGATACCAATGGAGTGTTGCACCTCCTAGTTGATATCAATACAAGATGCAAAGCAGTCCTGGACCCCAGACGAGAGCGGTACCAGGAACACAAACGGACACCTGACAGGGACGGGGTTGAGAAGGCACGGCACGAGGGGGCACAGCCATGGGTCGACACACTCAATGTCGTGTTCAGGTAGTGCCCGGAGAAAATATGGTTTAGTGATCCAAGTGCTGCGTGCCTGGTGGCCTTCAGTGTGGGGTGAAAATGCACGGTGGTTTGTAAAAGCAGAGTTATGACCTCTGAGGTTACAAAATATCAAAAGGACATTTCTGCAACATCACCCTCCCTCCCCAGCTTCAAGGCATCCGCTGTTTTGATGGCAGAAAAGACATGGCAACACCCCTTAGGACACGATCACTCTGCATTTCTAACTGACGTTCCCAAAGTCCACTTAAAAACATTCTGGGCTCTAATAATTATTCCGGCCAACATGGTCGCACCGTAGCAGTGGAAATGACATTCTGATGGCAGGTTCCCACTGATATGTCTTGGAAACTTCTTCTGTGGAACTTTATAAAGACGGCAAGTCACTGCATGTAATACCTTCAGGAACCTCCACCCTTGACCCCTGGGACAGGTAATGTCCTTGGCTGGTATCTGGGAGGCAGATCACTCTGCTTCTCTATGTGTCCGTTCTTTTAATGTCTTAGGTCTTTTCAAGGAAATGAAAGCCTGGAGTTGAAAGACATTTCTCAGATAGAATAAGCAGATTTTGAAAACTTATTAAAAGTGTTTATTTTAGGACAGGGAAGACTCTGGTTGACAGCAAGGCGCTCATATCTGGTATCTTGGGTGTATGATGATGATATCCCAGCCAGGCTTGAGAATACAAAAATTAAAATGAATTTTTGAGCAAGGAGTAGAGAGAAAGTCCTATTTAGTTATAAAAATTCGACCCTGAAGGATCTCGGGGCACATCTGTAGCTAAACGATGCATGCGGATTCAGCGTGGAGATCCAGGGAGAAGGGAGTGAAGGACCAAAATGGTGGTGCCTCACTGCGTTTGTCCAGAGGAGCTGAATCATGGTGGATGGAAGCTTCTGGGGAAATAAATACCCCAGGGTGTGTGGGACTGCACCATCCTCCAGAAACTGTGAGGCCATCCCTGGCAAAAGGCGCCAAAGAGAGAGGAAAAGAGGTATAGTATGAAAGAGATTGAAGAGGGCTGTGCCAAGTGAGCAGGAGGCTAGGATTCGAGAAGTGGGAATGTGCTTGGGGAATGCGGCGGAGGGGGGCCGGCCAGTGAGACGCGCCACAGCAGAGTGACCTCAGGCCTTCCCCCTCTGTGCTATGGGGGCCGTGGGATTCCTCCCCGGCTTCTTCAACCCTGAGCTTCTCTGGATAAGCTCTACTCCTAATCTGTCCTGTGAAATAGAGAGCAAGAGTGGGATTGGATGTATGGTTTTTCTTCCCAAGGCGTTGATCATAGATGATTGCCTTAATATGGCGGCTGTGGTAGGCAGGATAATGGCCCTCCAAGATGTCCACGCCCTAATTCTTAGAACCTGCGAGTGTGTTACCTTCCTCAGCAAGGGGCTTTGCGAGTATGATTAAGGCTGAGGACCTTGAGAGGGAAGAGCGTTCTGCATTATCCAGGTGGGCCCAGTGTAACTGCAGGACTCCTTAAGATCTGAGAGCCTTTCCCATAGTCAGAGAGTCAGGGAGATGGCCGGGTGACAAGGGCCTGGCTGGCAGACAGAGGGGGGAGGGGCTGGAAGCCAAGGAAGGGGGTGACCTTGAAAAGCTGGAAAAGGCAGGCAAGCAGATCCTCCCGTGAAGCCTCCAGAAGGACCCAGGTCCTGCCTACATCTGACTTGAGCCCAGGAGGACCCATGTTGTATGTTTGATTTCCAGAATAGTAACATAATACATTTTTATGGTTTAACAAGTTACCATTGACTTGGTAATTACCAAGTCTATTGTTACAACACAATAGAAAACTAAGTGGCCTTTTAAACACACAGTATAACATTTGTGTCCTTAGTTTATGTTTGAATACATATGTGCAGGAATTGTATATGTTTTTAAGCTTAGAAGGACCTGCTGAATCACACACAACTATTTTATACAATAAGAAAATGTGGTCTCAGAGGTGGAAAAAAGAGAAATGGCGAAATAGGAGGAGATCTTATTTTTCTCAAACAAACCTAGCACTTTGCTCCCAAGGAGAGAAAAACAAAACCTGCCCTGATTTCAGGCCACCTGTGTCACACTATGATCATGTGACACCAAAAGTATTCTGGTTCCCGAGCTAAAAATAAGTTGATGACACTCCGTTCTATTAACAAGTACACGATCTTATCAGAGGACGCTGGGCTTTGATCTGGAGTTCATCCTCTTAAAATCTTTATAATTAGCATTCCTTGGGAACTCAGACCTGCTTTTCTTAGTCTTTATTTTCTCCTCCATTGAATGATCAAGAAGCCCTGCTTATTATTTTGCACATATGGTTACTGTTTTCCAAAAAGAAAACAATTTTTTCACTCTGGTTAAATGTAGTCATGCTTGTTCCTGTTGTACTGAAAACACTAACAATGCCCACCGCCATCAGAAGGAACTGGGCCAGATTGTTCTCTTCCCTGGGGCCAGGCCGGTACTCTCTCCTCCAGACAGCTCCTACTTGCAAACGGGTCCTGTCCTATAGTTCATATTCGAGTCTGTTGTTTGGAATTTGGAGCAGATCTCCCCCCCGCCCCAAGCAAGGTAATAAAAGAGGATTGTCTCCTGGGCTGTTTTTCATGGTATATTTGAACGGTCCCTCTCCAGGTGCTAGGGTCTGGGAACAGAGGCCATTCCATGCAGGAGAGAGAAACAGGGGACCTCAGGCTTCCAGACTCCAGACTGTGGTATATAAGTTTCTCGTGCTTGTACGACACCCAGCCTGTGTGGTGTTTTGTGATAGAAAGCCAAGTGGACGAAGACACCAGGAGTCCAAGGAGTTTTGTTGGGTGGGACCTGTGTGGTCTCCCCAGTCTTTTTATTAGCAAGCCTGTGTGTTCAGTAGGGGACGGCTGTACCAGACACCTGTGCCTGACGCCTTCCCCGGCTAAGTGTCCCCAGACCCTGACCACGTGCTCACGTAATCACAGGCTGCTCTGTCTTACGTGTGGCTCTGTCACCTTGGCCACGGCTGACCGGACCGCGGACGATGCCTGTCTCGAAGAGGCCCTTGGTGAGGCCTCGTGAGCGTGAGAGTCACCAGAAAGTTCCGCCCGAGGACTGGCTCTGCAGCCGTCTTCCTAGGACAGCTCCAATGTGCACCTGCAGTCCCTGAATTAGTGCTATCGTGTCCTTTCCACGCCCGGGAATGTTCGGCTCAGACAGTCGTCCCTCCACGGCGGGGTGATCACAACGAACCTCGAGGCCCTCTCACTCTCTGTCGCCGACACCGTCCATCCTCCCGGGGAACCCTGGACCTGCTGGAGCTGGACCCCGGCAATCGCTGGTACGCCCACCAACCATGTACGGAGAAGTTCTCAGAGGTCCTGCCCGGAAGGACCTGCCATCCTTCGCTCAGCTTCTCCCAAAGTGATTTGACTTTTGGTCAAAAACGGATCCAAAGGGCAGCCAGGGCGTGAGGCCTTAGCGTAATAAATAAGCACCACGTAACTCCCTGGGCGGGTCACGCCCCTGGCCCGTGTTAGGGTGAACGCGGGGGGACCCGCCTCGCAGCCGCGGACCAGTCTCCGCGGTTGGGGGTGTCTTCACTCGAGAAGTCAGGGAAAGGCAGGAAACCCCAGCGTCCGTGCGTGCGTGAGCAGCAGAGCCTCGCGGGGCAGTGCCGCAGGGGGGCGGCCCCAGCATGCTGCGCGGGGAAGAGGCAACATCAGCATTCTGATGCAGGGGGAGATGCCGCAGAGCCCGAGACAGCAGTTCTGTGAGCACCTGCTACGCCCGGGCCTGTTCAGAGCGCGTCACGTCTCTAACTCATTTATTGCTCACGGGAACCCCACGTGTAAGAAGGAGCATCTCCATTTTACAGAGAAGGAAACCGAGGCAGGAGGAGGCTGAGCGCCCCGCCCTGAACTGCACTGCAAGCAGGTAGTGACGCTGGGGTTCGGCGCCAGGCAGTCTGATTCCAGAATGTGCCGCGGGGCACACGCGCGCCCCCTCTCGCGGACTGTCTCTTTCCTGTGTGAAGTCCCAGTGCCGAGGAGCCGGCACCTGGGAAAACAGCCCGGCCCGCCCGGAACCACACTCCCCCCCTCTCTTTCCACTGCAGCGGATCGCCTGTAAGGACGAGTTCTCCCTGCCGTCCAGCCCAGGGCAGCCGCGGGGACGTCTCGGAGATGGTAGAAAAATCGGAGGATCTCAAATCTGAAGTCATGAGCAGAGAGGTCCAGGTGGGGAGGGCTCCCGGAGAGCCTGGGAGTGGGTCCCCAGGTGGCAGAGACCCATGGGCGGAGGGGTGGAGTGTGAGGGCGCCTCCCCACGGAGGTCCTCTGCTCCCCCTCCAGCAGGGGTGCTCACACCTGAGCGGGCATTCCGGCCCCTCTGAACTTTGCTGAAACACGGGTACCCGGCCCCCCTCCAGAGTTTCTGACCCGGAGGTCCGGGGTGAGGATGAGAATGTGCACGTCCTGCACGTGCCCAGGGTGCTGCTGGTCCAGGGCCCTCACCTGGGTGCCACCAGTGGGTACCCCCCAGACCAGGAAGTCACTCATACCTCTCTAGTTTGCCATGCTCACCCCCTTCGGCTTGGCACTTGCCCCCCTCTGCTCCACCCCTTCCTGTCCTCTTGACTCGCTCTCACCTCCCCTGCCCCGGCTCACTGCGTCCGAGTTCTCCTGGAAACTCCTTCCTGACCTCTCTTCCATGCTGCCTGACAATGCACGGCTCCCCCTCCCAGGGCACCAGTCGCATTGCTGCCTCTGCTACTTGCTTGGCCCTCAGACCACACTAGCTGCTCCTTGCAGGGTCCCCTGATCTTGGCAGTGTCCGCCGAATATGATGGATTCAAACAGACTCATCTAGCTTGAGGCCATCCCTAGGGAGAGGACTTTGAGGGTCCCCACGAGACGTGGCTCTGTGGCCTTTCCCAACTCGCCCCAGGGTCCCTTCCAGCACTGTGCTGTCCCCCCACACCTGCCCATCTGGCAGGCGTCTCTGCCCTGTCTGGTTCTCAAGCTTTATTTATGGCAAAAGGTACAAGGACCAGAAAGAGCAGTAAATGGTTTCTCATAGAGTTTTACAACTTTCCAGGACATGGGTTCTGCAGAAGTTACAATTCTGTAGTAATGATTGTCATAAAAACCTTAGCTACAGGCACTCATGTTGTCACAGGTATTTTTTACAAAACCTCAGGTCTAGCCTTAAGGAAGCGACCTTTAACCAAGAGGCAAACAGCATTGTTTAGTAAAGGTCAGTTTTTTATGAGGGAGGGTTATTAGGCTGTTTATAGCTCTAAGAGAAAGTTCCCAGAAAAACAGGTTCTCAGGAGATATAATGCCTGCTCTCACAGTCCCAAAGATGATTGATACGTTTTACTGCAGTAGTGACTTTCACAAAGGCATTCAGGCCCAGAAGGTAGTCAGTTATCAGTTAATTGCTTAGGGGAAAATTATATGTTGCATTAGGGTGTATCTAGTTTACTCATCTTTTCCCTGACCAGGTGCAATCATGCCTCAGGGACAGGGCAGGGGGACAGGCCACTCCTGACACTAATCAGCAAAGCACTCTGAGGTTTGGTGCCCAAGCAGAAATGAAAAGTTGCAAGATGGTGGATTTAGGGAGCTGTCTGGGGGCAAGAGACCATGCAAACTTGCCGTCCCCTCACCAGGAATTTTCACTCTACCGGTGAGTTCAGACAGCTCCCAACAGGCGATGTTTCCCAAACTTATCTAGTCTCCAAGCAGGTCTTGCTCCACGGGGCCACACCACAGAAACATGACTTTTGCCGGCTCGGGTGCAGGAGGCGGAAGCCCTGGAGGGAGGGGCTGCCCCAGCCAGGCCAGTAGCTGTCCGTGGTCCTGAACCATCGCTGTGGGCTGGCAGCACTCCAGCTCCTAGAATCGGGCTCCTTGGATTTGGAGTGGATTCAGAACCACTGGAGGGTAAAGGTAGGGCAGGAAGAGGTTGGAGAGATGAGGGGGTGAGAAATAGCTGAGTAGCACCCGGAGAGGCTTGCAAGAAAAGAGAAATAAAGGGCCCTTTCACGCTTGTTTTAGAATTTCAGTTCCTGGGGCACCTGGGTGGCTCAGTCGGTTGAGCATCCAGCTTAGGCTCAGGTCATTATCTGACAGTTTGTGGGTTCGAGCCCCGCTTCGGGCTCTGTGCTGACAGCTCAGAGCCTGGAGCCTGCTTCAGATTCTGTGTCTCTCTCTCTCTCTGACCCTCCCCTGCTTACACTGTCTCTCTCTGTCTCTCAAAAATAAATAAAAGACATTAAAAAAAATTTCAGTTCCTGAGAAAGCAATCACACATGCACCCTGACCCGGACTTGGAAGGACAAGAGCAGAGTCAGAAACTCCTGTGCGAGGGGGTTTAGACACAGCACGTGCTGACGTGGACAGAGACTTTTGCCCATGTTGTCCGTGTTCCTGGGTTATGACAAAGTGCTCGTGGCTTTTGTTTAAAATTTTTAAAAAAATATTTATTTAGTTTTGAGAGAGAGAGAGAGAGAGAGAGAGAGGAGAATGAGTGGGGGAAGGGCAGAGAGAGAGGGAGACACGGAATCTGACGCAGGCTGTCCAGGCTCCGAGCTGTCAGCACAGAGCCCGATGCAGGGCTTGAACCCATGAGCCACGAGATCATGACCTGAAGATCATTGGGAAGAGTCAATAGATTTACTGAAATCAGATATTTAAGTGACTGAGCCACCAGGTGCCCTCACTAGTATTTTTTTAATGTTTATTTATTTTTGAGAGAGAGCCAGAACATGAGTGGAGGAGGGGCAGAGAGAGAGAGGGAGACACAGAATCCTCACTAAGCCAGGGTTTTAATCTGAAGTCACAACGGTGCATTGAGTAGATATTAACTGGCTGCCCACTACTCAGTGTGCCGGGCCCTCAGGAGATGCGGCATGACTAAGGAACATGGAGCTCCCACAGGATTCTCGTTTTCGTAGAAACGTGAGCAGCGCGCTGGATTTATTCTGAGCGTAAGCTGAGGAAGAGCTGGTCGTCATGGTGAGACCGGTTGAGGCAGACAGGAATGTGAAGGAAGAGGGTGACGGTAGGAACCAAAGGGCAGGAGCTGATCCCATGGATCAGGCTTTAGTGGATTCACAGATTTCCTTAGAGGCACCGTCTACACTCTCCATAATTAAGATAAAGTAAGGTAATGGAAAAACCCAAGCCAATAAGCAGACCTTGTAAATTACCTCATTGAGCTCCCTGGCAGCCTGGGGGGAGAATGGAAAGACCCAATAGATTTACCAAGTTAGTTTTCAGGAAATAGAAAAATGATAATTAAACCCAACTTATGAAGATGTGACAGGGTAGCAGGTCCTGGGCACTGCCTCTTGCCATAAACAACTAAAACCTTGAACAAAATGTGGAAAGCAACTGTTTTTAAACACGAGAGAATACGTTTGTATCATTTTAAGCTGCCCTGTTAGTTGTAATTTGTTACGGCAGAGCCAGGAAATGATTACGATCCCACACAGATAGATAATTTGGGGGGATCACAGCTCTAAATGTAAAAGCTGAAACTATACAGTTTCCATCAAAAAAGAGAGCATTTTCCTGATCTTGAGGGTATTTCTTAGATAGGATACAAAAGTCACTAACCATGAAAGAAAATGCTGAACAAATCAGACTCATGAAAATGAAAAACTTCCATTTATCAAAATACACCATTAAGGAAATGATTAGGTGAGCCACACGTTAGGGGCAGATACTTGTCACAACACATTTGAGAAAAGATTAGTATCCAGAATATATAAAGAATGTCTACAACTCAATAATAAAGAAGACAAACAAAAACTGGCAAAAACAAGCAAGAGCCTTGAACACACAAGTCACGAAGGGGGAATCTATGAATGGCCAATATGTATAAGAAAAAGTGCTCAATACTGTTGGCTAATCAGGATGGAGCCATGAGAAAGACTGAAGCTCCGGTAGGAACCTGCTGCAATGGATAAGGGAGCAACATGGCTGGAAACAGGAGCTGGTGGTGAGGATGTGGAGGAGGAACGCTAATGTCCTGGTGCCCACGCCTCCCTGGGCGGGGCCCTTGCAGGGAACAGGACCTGACTTGCTCCTGCTGGCAAGCTCAGTGTGTCATGAAGAAGAAGGCACTGGGTGCCCGTTGAAGACATGACGTTGAAGCTCTGTCTTGCGTGGTCGGCTCCCACGTGAGAGTCCTCTAGCGGCTCCTCGTGATCATTTTAAGGTAAGTTGCTGTGACATAGCTTCACAGCGAGAGCTGACCAGTGGCTCGCAGAGGAGGTCCGTGTCAACTGGGGCACACGTGGATTGTTGGGACGGGCACAATCCGGCCCCGAGAGGGCCTGAGAAGGAGCTTTACCAGGAACAGATCACAGGTTGAGAAGCTGCTGAAGGCTACCAGCTCCTTCCACGTCAGGGGGCAGGGGCCAGACTGCACCGGGGTGTGGAAACAGTCCCTAGCCACGCCTGTCTGTTTCCAGGACATCTGTCTGGAGGCCCAGTTTTTATCCTGTGGTCGTGCCCACTTGTGTCCACATGGTGATTCTAAAGCTTGTATTTATTGACGCTGTGTGTATGTGAGATCTAAAAATCTCAAGACCACGAGCATAAAGCACTCCAACAAGTTTTTAAATTAAACTAGTTTGTGCAATGCTGCAGCGAGCCTGTGGAGCGGACCCGCCAATGCTGTGTGCACAGCGGTGCCGCCGTTTATGCGTCGGGATCCTCCCGCACTTCTGAAACAGGGGTGAGAGCAGGACGCAAATCTAATGTTGAACGTAGCTTCGAACAGTCACATTTTGTTCGTTTGATATCTTGAGAATGACTATGGTCTGAACGAGATTGTTTATGATATTTATGACGGCCTTGGGAAAGTAGGGTGGAGCTGGGTGATTAAACTCTATTTGTCAAATTTGGCCAACGCAGCACTTCCTTCATTCACGAGTGTTTGGCAAGCGGCCACTTGGATCAAGTTTATGGTTCTGGGTTGTCGTCTCCTTCGTAGAAGACCCGCGTTCCAGAACCTGCGTCGAGCTGTGAATGGCACCTCTCAGACTTTCAGCCCACATGGTACAAAAGCATGCTCATGTCGGAGCTCGCTCTGTTAGACCACGAGTTCTTGGAAGCCTTGTTTGAGTAGGTCCTTTTGGTGGGTGATGGGTAGACAGGGCTCTCTTGGTTAGGGAGGAGAAGCCATGTTCTTCCTTTTTTTATTTTGCAGACACCATGATGTAAGACATTGCTCAAAAGTATTCCTAGGTATATGCACATATTTTGAAAGAAGTTTAGAAATGATGTTTCTGGGGTGCCTGGGTGGCTCAGTCAGTTGAGCGTCCCACTTCGGCTCAGGTCATGATCTCATGGTTTGTGGGTTCAAGCCCTGCATCGGGCTCTGTGCTGACAGCTCAGAGCCTGGAGCCTGCTTCGGATTCTGTGTCTCCCTCTCTCTCTGACCCTCCCCTGCTCACACTGTCTCTGTCTCTTAAAAATAAATTAAAAAAAGAAATGATGTTTCTATTCAGATGCTTTACTGGGTGGCATATGTTGCATGGTTTGTACGGTAGGTCAGTATCGGGGGGCGTGGAGGGTGGACGTGGAGGTCGCCCAGTAAATGAGTGGTGTTTTCCAGGTGTGAGTTTCTCCAAGCCAAGATTTTAATCAAATATGTAAAATAAGGTTCATCATTCTTCCTCCTATATGGCCGTTCTTATTGACAAATACTTTTCATTTGGTCTTTGTCTGTACGTACCCAGTGCTATTGGAGGAAGTTGGCCAAGTAATGTCTAGAATCTACACAGTCAGTTAAAATATAAAGATCTGTTTGTATATCATCAGTCAAAGTGAGGGTTAGCCCTGGAAGGCAGTCACCAGCAGTGCAGGGGGAAGGGGGTCTCGTCCTGGACAATGTTCCAGGGACCAACCCCTGACCTCCCTCCCCATGGACGGATGCCAGACATCTCGCGTGAAGCTTCAATCCTGAATCGAATGACTGTTCCTAGTCAGCAGTCAATGATCAGCGGTCGTTCCCCGCATCCAGTAAATCCTGTGGAATCGCAAATGCCCGAGTGAGGCTCATTCTCTGCTTTTCCCTTTGAACAAACAAAAGTAAATTTTGAACTGAGAAGTCAGAGCTCCCACCTCTGTGGATTCAGTGGATTCGGGCGGAGGGAATCCGATGCCTCTGGAGGAGGAGAGGCAGCCAAGGAGGGAGTGTGCTCAAGACAAGACAGAGAGACGTGAGGAAAATGCCCAGGGCCCAGTGGCCCCGCCATGTCATCAGCCTCCCGAGCCCCTCACTCACTCCCAGGGAGTTTGCCTTAAATTCCTGGTGACTGTTTGGGAGACACGGCCAGCCTTCCTTTGGCCTCTCCCAGGGCACTTCCGTCAGAGGGAGTGAGCTTAGCTCCCTTCTAGAGAGACCTGGCTTCCGGGCTTCTTCCACCTGCGCGGCTGCAGGAGCTGCAGACTCGTTTCGATAATTTCTTGCACTTCAATTTATTTACTCCTTAAAGAGTGTGATGAATTAAATGCATCCTTCATTGGGGTAGAGGGATTCTGGAGTCCTTTGTGGATTTCTAGAGACCAGCGGATAGCCTGTGCGTGTGACAAGGCCAGGCAAAGGTGACATCCCTGGGAATGCTGCAGGACAGGCCTTGGGGACAGTGAACAGGGACGGCGCAGGGACCGGCCGGGACAGCTGAGAGTCACGGGCCGGCTCTCTGGCTGGGTGGGCGGGCTCTGCACATGTTCGGAGCACAGAATCCTGTGCAGCGTGCCGGCCCGGTACCACTGTCGGAGGTGTTAGCCGGGGTCCCTACCCCTGAGGCTCACGATCACGAAACCACCGTCTCCTCAGGGAGGCTGACGTCCTGAATTCTTTCTGCCACCTGTCACCCCATCCCGACACTGAAGGAGTGTCCTGGAGCACCGGTCAGATGTTCCACTTTGGTTTTCACGCTTTCCCTTGGGCCCGAGACCCGGAGAGGCCAGGTGTGGTGTCTGGTCGGAGTGACAAGCATGTCGCGTCTTTAATTGCTGCGTATCACAGGAGTGTTTGAGGCCCGAGTGAGTGCTGTTCCGCAAGCAGGCGCCTGGGCGGAGTTAGGTGCATGCTGCCATCTGAATAGGGAGCCTGGTGCGGATGTCAAATGTCACCTGCTTTCACCATCACGTTGATTTACCGAGCGATGGAGGATCCTGTCATAGGTTTTTAGGAGGTACTTTGTCTGACTGTCCCACCGAAATGGTAGCCGTCCAGCTGAGACACGGATAGCTCAGTTTGGGTTTTTAAAGTACGTTATTATTTGCTCATTAATTTATTCACTTGTTTATACTGATGCATCGCTGACATGCAATGTTGCATTAGCTTCAGGTGCTTAACACGGTGACTTGACAGTTGTGTGCAGAAAGCGGTAGTTACCACCTGTCTCCAGTGTCACAGTGTCACTGACTGTGTTCCCTGTACAGTACTTTTCATCCCCGTGACTTAGTTATTTTATAACTGGGAGCTTGTGGGGCGCCAGGGGGCTCAGTCCGTTGGACGTCCGACTTCGGCTCAGGTCATGATCTCACGGTCTGTGAGTTTGAGCCCCGCGTCAGCTGACAGCTCAGAGCCTGGAGCTGCTTCCGATCCTGTGTCTCCCCTTCTCTCTCTGCCCCTCCCCCACTGGACTCTGTTGCTGTCTCTCTCAAAAATAAAAAACATGAAAACATTTATAACTGGAAGCTTGTGCCTCTTAATCCTCTTCACCTATTTCCCCCTCCCCTCTGGCGGCTGTCAGTTTGATCTCCCTATTTGTGAGTCTGTTTCTATTTTGTTTGCTTGTTTGTTTGTTGTTCAGATTCTACACGTAAGTGAAATCTTAGAATAAGTAAATGCTTGATGAACCTGCATTTGCTTGTGAGTTAAATTCCCTGGTGGTAACCTGGGAATTTTTTCACTGGGAGGGGCCCGGGGAGGGGGCTGGGGAGGGGGCTGGTTGAATGGAAACGGAGCCGGAATTCCAGACCAAGGCTGGTCTCCACTGGACCTCTTGTTTCTGCACCAGCTCAGTGCCGAGAAGAAAGAAGAGTTGCTGGGTGATGTGTGACTGGGTTCTCAAACGCCCTGAACTGCTGCAGCCGTAATTGCATTCTTTAAAGTTAATTAATTAATTAATTAATTGAGAGACAGAGAGACAGAGAGACAGAGAGACAGAGAGTCTCAAGCAAGCTCTGAGCCATCAGCACAGAGCCCGATGCAGGTCTTGAACTCATGAACCATGAGATCATGACCTGAGCCGACATCAAGAGTCAACAACTTGACCAACTGAGGCCCCCGGGCGCCCCCATAATTGCATTTTCTAAAGGTTAGCAGCTTTCAAGGAGCCCGCCCTCAGACGTGACAATGATGAACACGGAGGGGCTTGGGCAGCAGACGTGAAGAGGGTTTTATTTTTAGTTTCCATCAGCTACAAGATGAAAATGTGATCGCCGTGCTCAGACATAAACCTGATTTTTAAAACTCCCTGCTGAGAGTTAATGAGATGCCCCATGTAGGTGCTTCAGTCAAGAAGTCCTGGGCATTTCCCTCAAGGCGGAGGCGGGGTTCGCTCCTCCGATGCTGGTCCAGTCAAGGGCGTTCCAGAGCTCTGCTCCCACTCTGCTGGCGACCAGGGGCACACACTGAGGGCAGGACATGGAGCAGAAGCCTCTGTTTTAATACACAGACATACATTTTCTACTATTCATCACTCATGTACTTTTTAGGATTTTGTGAACGTTTATAACTCATAGAAGATGTTTATGGTCGCACACTTTCCCCTTTGTGGCTAGCGTGACTGGCCCATCCTTTAAGAATCTGCGTGGTGAGTGCAAATGGGTGGGCTCTTCCGGAATGCTTCTTTTTAAAATTTAAAAAATTTTATTTTTAAGAGAGAGAGAGAGAGAGAGAGAGAGAGAGAGGGCAAGTGGCAGGGAGAGTCAGGGAGAGAGAATCCCAAGCAGACTCTACACTCAGTGCAGAGCCTGACTCCGGGCTCAATCCCATGACCCTGGGATCATGACCTGAGCCAAAATCAAGAGTTGGATGCTCAACCAACTGAGCTATGCAGACGCCCCAGTTCCAGAATGTTTCCGAGGGAGCTGAGCCAGTGCCACTCGTGGCTGGTCTCCCACAGAAATCGGTGCCCTTCAGGGGCCCACAGTCCCAAGCACAGTATTTGAAAGAGGGTGATCCCAGCCCCCGGCCGGCAGCCCCGTGCCGTCCCCCGCGGGCCCCCGCTCCTGTCTGTGGGAGAGTGGGGCATCTGTGTGGTGAGGAGCCGGCAAGGGGCCCCGGCTGCAGGCTCCCAGGCCACCACGGGCGCGCTAGCTCCCCCTTTGAGCTGAGCCCCCGAGCTCTGTTCCTGCTGATCACCCTCCCTTACTTCAGGGACAGACGCGGAGGACACAAGAACCCCCAGGAGCACATCTGGGGGAGAGTCGCTGGCCTGGTTAGGGAGGTGGAGGCTGAGGGCAGGTGATTGGAAGACCGGGCGGGGCTTAAGATCCCTCGTCTTCCCCACCTTGGACTTGCGAGTGTCCGGCAGACATCGTTGTCCCCACCTTCGTTGTCCCATTGAGGTGGAAGCGAGCAGCACGCAGTGCTCTGTGGATTGGGAGGGAGCAGGCCCCAGAGTTGGGGGTAAGGGGTAGGCTGCCAGGCTCCATTCTTGTCTCTTGAACTTGGGGAGGGGATAAGCAAGTCCTAGTTCATGACTCACCCGACGGGTTCCGGATGTTTTGGCAGAAGCCGCTCGCCACTGTGCGGACACACCAGTGCTGGACGCGGTGGCCCAGACTCTGTGGAGAGGCCGTGATCTGGGGTCCACAGCCGAGCCCCGTTCTGCACTGATTTCTGGGCAGCCTGAACGGAGACACCGCCTCGCCTCTGTACCACTGAGCTAGCGGAACACGCATGTCCTGGAAACACTGGCTTTCCATGCTTCTAGAAACAAGAGGATGAAGAAACAATTTGGGGTGCCCGGGGGGCTCAGTCTGTGAAGCAGCTGGCTTTGGCTCAGGTCATGATCTCCAGGTTCATGAGTTGGATTCCTTGCATCCGGCTCAGAGCCTGGAACCTGCTTTAGATTCTGTGTGTGTCTCTCTCTCTCTCTGCCCCTCCTCTGCTCACACTCTGTCTCTGTCAAAAATAAATAAACATTAAAAAAATATTCTGGTTCTCAGCACTGCTCCCTGTATCATCCTACTGATGCTTTTCTATGTTTTCGTAGTTTTTACTTAACTGGTACAGATCATGGGAACTACCCATATGCTTGTCTTTACATATATGAGTATTTGTATTCATGTGTGTGAAATGACTTTTCTATAGAGGTGGACGTTTTTTAAAAATCTGACTTCTTACGAGACTCTAGAACTGAACAAGATTTCGAACACGATTGGCTTTTCTTCTTTCCCCTCAAACAGCCAGCAGCTCAAGTCCCCGGCTCTCCTGCTCACTCAGCTGTGCTGTTCTGTTTGGGGAAACTGGCAGTTCTCCTGTAGAACAGCAGGTGGGCCAGCTTATTTTTTAACTCCACTTGGGAATGTAGACGGCACGTGACTCACCCAGTGACTCAGGAAAGCAGCATATTTATGGGGTTGATCGTGGAGGTGTTATTTCCCTAATTTTAAATCCAGCCCCAGGTCTTTGCCCACGGAGAGCCTCCCCTCCCCTGGAGTCATCAGGACTTCCGTGTTGAAGGAGGGGGCACCTGCTCTTTTGAGCCAAGACGGTAGCGGAGACTTCACCCCAGGAAGCGTGTACATGTGTGTGCTTACGTGTGCATGCACTCACACACACGTGCGTGAGGGAGAGATTTAGAGCTGTTTTACTTGAGAGAGAAGTGCTATGTTGATTTTTACTAGGTGACCTGTTTGGGTTTCCTGTTCCAGTCAAACCAGGTACTTCCTGCCAAATGGTCATCCGTACTCAAGGCAAACATGTTTCAGGGAAAAAATTTGGTTTTCCCACGTCACTTCAGTAAATTCTCCATTCCATTATTATTTATTTTTAATTAATTTATTTTATATAACTATCGTCAGGTTAGCTAACATACAGTGTGGACTGTGTGCTCTTGGTTTCGGGGGTAGCCTCCCCTGACTCGTGGTTCACATCCGACACCCAGTGCTCACCCCAACGCATGCCCTCCTCAGTGCCCATCACCCATTCCCCCCCCCCCCATGAAGCTTCTGTTTGTTCTCTGTATTTAAGAGTCTTTTATGGTTTGCCTCCCTCTCTGTTTGAAACTATTATTCCCCCTCTCCCTCCCCCATGGTCTTCTGTTAAGTTTCTCAAGCTCCACATACGAGTGAAAACATACGACATCTGTCCTTCTCTGACTGACTTATTTCATTCAGCATTACACCTTCCAGTTCCATCCATGTTGCTGCAAATGGCAGGATTTCATTCTTTCTCATTGCCAAGTAGTATTCCATGATATATATAAACCACATCTTCTTTATCCATTTATCAGTTGCTGGACATTTATGCTCTTCCCATAATTTGTCAATTGTTGAAAGCACTGCTGTAAACATTGGTGTACATGTGGCCCTGTGAATCAGCACTTCTGTATCGGTTGGGTAAATTCCTAGTGGCACTATTGCTGGATCATAGGGTAGTTCTGTTTTTAATTTTTTTTGAGGAAACTTCACACTGTTTTCCAGAGTGGCTGCACGAGTTTGCATTGCCAACAACAGTGCCCATTTCTTCACATCCTCGTCAACATCTATTGTTTCCTGAGTTGTTAATTTTAGCCACCATGACCAGTGTGAGGTGGTATTTCAGTGTGGTTGATCTGTATTTCCCTCATGATGAGTGACGTTGAGCATCTTTCCATGTGTCGGTTGGCCATCTGGATGTCTTCTTTGGAAAAGTGTTTATTCATGTCTTCTGCCCATTTCTTCACTGGATTATTTGTTTTTTTGGTGTTGAGTTTGGTAAGTTCTTTATAGATTTTGGATACTAACCCTTTATCCAATGTGTCATATCCAAATTTCTTCTCCCTTTCTGTCACTTGCCTTTTAGTTTTATTGATTGTTTCCTTTGTAGTGCAGAAGCTTTTTATCTTGATAAGGTCCCAATAGTTCATTTTTGCTTTTACTCCCCTTGTCTTCAGAGATGTATTGAACAAGAAATTGCTGTGGCTGTGGTCAAAGAAGTTGTTTCCTGCTTTTTCCTCTAGGATTTTGATGGTTTCCTGTCTCACATTTGGGTCTTTCACCGATTTTGAGTTTATTTTTGTGTGTGGTGTAAGAATGTGGTCCAGTTTCATTCTTTTGCATGTTGCTGTCCAGTTCTCCCAGCACCGTTTGCCAAAGAGACTGTCTATTTTTTCCATTGGATACTCTTTCTTGCTTTGTCAAAGATTAGTTGACCATACATTTTTAAGTCCATTACTATTTCCTGTAAGTAAGACTATGGACTTTTTTGTTTGTCTGTTTCGAGATTTAGCCTGCTTAACTGAGTGTGTGCACTCAGGACGATAAAAGTGATTTATGAGGTCACCTGCCTATTTTATTTACGTATTATTTAGAAAAATATTCCTAAGTCAACCCTTGGAAAAGCCTCAAAACAGATATTTCAGGTGTCCTCATGTAGCAATTCTCATGTAATGCTGGCTAGATCACTCTGAGTAGGACATTATGATCTCCACTCAGTTTTCTGAGTGGTCTGTGGGCCTGAACTACTTGCTGGGAGACAACGGCCAAGCACAGGGTGTGTGTGTGTGTGTGTGTGTGTGTGTGTGGTCAGAGCCATTGGAGGCTGTCACTTCCCAGGGGGCCGTGGAATCTCCTATGTGTGGATCAGCAGGCGGAAGCATCAGAAGGTGGTAGCATCTTGGCTTGACCTGACCTAAATTCATAGCATGGCTTGGATCAAAATTAACCACAGATTCATTTTGTCTACTGCTCAATCTTGTAGAATGAAGCTACGTCTCTCGGGCTGTCTGTGCGGAGCTGTGGCCTTCCTCGCTTCTCTCTTCTTGGGCTTATGGAAACTCCTGCTTCAGTGGACGGGCCCTGGGCATTCGTTAAGGATTGCTCAGTGGACGCTGAGTTTTTGCATTTGGTAAATTTCCTGCCCCTCTGTCTTGCTTGTGTCCCACTGAGTGGACATTGTAGAGTAACACACATGTTTATCTTCCAAACTGGTACACTTTTGAGTGTGCTAGACCCAATGGAAACAGCGCTAACTGGCATGCATGGTCACCCTCTCTTAAAGCGTTGTAAATTGTACTTCATTTTCTTTTTTCTTTTTCTTTCTTTCTTATTATTTTTAACTTATTTTTAAGAATATACTTTATTGTCAAGTTAGCTAACATACAGTGTATGCAGTGTGCTCTTGGCTTTGGGAGTAGATTCCCATGATTCATTGCTTACATACAACACCAAATGCTCATGCCAACAAGTGCCCCCCTCAGGGCCCGTCACCCATGTCCCCCCTCCTCCACCCATAAATTGTACTTTAAGTGGAATTGAACAAATGAAGCAGTTAATTGACCAATACTAATACCCCTCGAATAGAGTCAGAATTTTCTAATGGAACTGAGTGATGTAGACAAAACCATTTATCCAAAGGCTCTGGCTACTCCAGATCCTTTGAACTTTATAAAACATGGTAAATATTTATGCTCAATTTTGTAAAAATAAACCTTGATGAGAGAAGGGTCCGAAGTGGAATTCTGCCATTTTTTATGCAACATTTGATTTAAATTCAATTCCTAGAAGCCTCGGATGAATGGAGTTCGTGAATCAAAGCACAGAGCTTAATTTATTGTGGCCTTAAATACACAGCCAGCTTACATGTGGATGAATATATATATCAAAAAAATCTGTTCCCTTAAAAGCAGTCAAGGGACACCACATATCAAATTTCTTGGCATGTTGTGAATATTAATATTCCCAAAGCGCCGATGTCAAATTAGTTGACTGGAACTTGCAAAACCAGAGTATCTCTCTGTTATTAAACAAGGCTCTCCCGTCTTTTAATCTGGAAATCCAGCAAGACCTCAGATGCTAGTTGTTTATTGTTCCCTTCCTCCCTTTTTCTTTAAGTTCTAAACAAGCTTTCCCCCCTTTTTGACACAATACTGCACTTAGAGAGCACCGAATCCTAACCACTAGACCACCAGGGAACAGCTAATACGGCACTTAGAAACCCAATTTCTCTTTACCTGTGTATAAAGGATAAAAATAAAGAAAGTGAACAATTATCAAGAGAACATTTTTGGCTTTAGAATGTCCTTGGAGAGAGCAATAAATTGGCTTTGTGTTCGTGTTTTATTCTGTTTAGCATCAAAATACCTTCATGATGATGGATGGGAGGTGAATACACTGGAGATGGGTTGTCCAGAACTTCTCCTTGCTAACAATAGGGAGAATGTGGTTATTACCGAAAACACCGGACACCGGTGACTTGGTCAGATGGCACCTGTCTCCGATCGAGCCTGCTGGGAGGGACGCCGTCCGATGTGTCCCATGTGAAGCTGGGGTCCGGCAACGCTCCCGGCAGGCGGGTGCTGGCTTCTCGGGGTGCACAGTCCTGCTCCGCGCTGCTTCGACTTGCCGGAAGGTGTGTCACGTGCCCGAGGAGAGAGCTGCCATTGGTCTCAGCACTGATCGTCTCCTCTTCCAGTGGAGAGTTTATTCTAATGTTGCCACGGCTCCATCTGGGGTTCACAAAATGGGCTACTGAAGTTTTCCACCTCAATTTGTTCATTTTCTGTCTTTTTTTAGGGCAGGGGTCGGGAACGGGTAGGTAGGTTTCTACCGCGGGAGGACTTTCCCTTTTGGTCTAGGACAACACCTCATAGCAGACACACATCTTTTAAAAAAGACATAAAATGCACAGGAAGTAATTAAAATTCTTCCTGACTGTCATTTCATTTTCACTTTGTGGAGGGTTGTCAGCCAGAATTTTGAGATTGGGAGTTTTATCTTTCAAACTCTGAATTTGCATCATCACATCCATGCAATTTTTAGTTTTGAGGCAGATCCGCCCAAGGGACACACTTCTGCAATAGAATTTAATGGTCAGCAGTGAATGAGCAATAGAGGAAACAGCAGGTTTGTGGCTTTTTGTTTTTTTGGTGGAGGGAAAAAAATTAATGTTCTCCATCAAACCTCGCCTTTCTCCCTTCATTCCCCCCTCCGTCCACCCTGCCTTCCCTTGGGACCTCAGCTGTGTGATTGGTTTGGTTTCCACACAAAGGAAGATTTATTACTTTAATGTCTTTGTGATTTAGTTGTATGTGATCTTACTTGGGATGCTGGGGAGTGTATTCCCCCCTTTCTATATGCTGTAAGCCCCTTTGAAGCCAAAAAGAAACTCACACATGTAGGGGGAAAGCGGCCCTCACCACCTTCTTCAATCTTATCTTTCTGAGTCAAACACTTGGCATCGGCGACTAAATAGATCAAACATTCAGGACAAGAGATGTTGAACGCCAAGAATGTAGAAAACACAACAATCAAAGGAACTCACATCTTCTCCATTCTTCTTCGTGAACTCCATGGCTCCCACATCTGAAAATGTTTACCAAGTGGAAACATACTCCATAAAAGGACAATCCCAAGTTTTCACTGCTTCCTGCCTTACTTAGATGTCACACTGAATAATGTAATTGTGTAACCTTGCAGGATAGTGTTTGATTTATTTGAGATTAAAAAATACACAGAGAGGGGAAATCATGGAGGCTGGGGTGGTTCACCGTTCTGGCGGTGGTTTCCCCGGGAGGCCTTGCCCCTGTGTTGAGGAGTGACACGCAAGCTTGGCCTGACAGTCACCGCTCTAGCATATGTGGGATGGTTTTCAAAGTTACTGATGATCTGCCGAAGGTACCAGTAGTTTCATGTAAGTAGCTAAGTTGGCTTTATCTTCCATTATTCCACTTGAGTGACTATTGGCCTGGCTTGGTACCTTGTACCTTAGACTTTATCCAAGCCAACCACACGCATTGTTGAGTGGAAGCCTCCTTTCACACCCCAACTTTGCATCTGATGAATCTGAGGTTCACAATGAATCAGCCATTTTTCAAGATTAAGTTTCCCAATGCCAGTGCCAGACCATTGACTTCTTCAGACGTCAAGTCCTTTCCCTTTGTCACTGGAGTAGAAGCTTCACGTGGAGGCTCCTCAACACCGTTGTCCTTCAGAAGACTAGATTTCAAAGGAAACAGTACAAAACGGTTTGAATTTCTTGGGACTTTCCTCTCATAAAGTGAATATCGGTTAGGACTGTTTAGTGTACAAATAACAGAGAAGCCAAATCAGACTGGTTCAGTGTTGGAGGCGACTCTTGTTCTGACCTCAGGAACCTGAAAATGGAGAGGAGGGGGAGGTTTGGCGTTGGTTGATTGAGACGCTAGGTGATGCCATCGAGATTCTGGACAAGCCTGGCCCTTTACGCTTCGTCGGAAAGGCAGCGCCCTTGTTTTCTGGGAAGGACTCAGGACAACCTGCAGACGGGGATTTCCATCGTGTTGCTCCAAGGGACACTCCTGAGAGTCACCCCGAGTGACTATCAAATGAGCAGACACTGTGGCCAGAGAAAGACAGGTGCTGACCTGCTCACCTTCGAACCTGGGGAGGACTCAGCCTTCCAGAGGCCGTGGAGCTGTGTGGGGCAGGGGTGGGTGATGGGGTAAAAACCTGCGTAGTATCTTTAAGGAGAAACAGAAGGATCGGAAGCAGGCACAGGGGGTAAACAGGCAATGGTCCATCCAGTGTTCAAATCCTACGCACACTAACGCCCGACTGTCCTAGTTTTCGCAGTGAATCTTCAACACTAGAGTTTCAGTCTTTCCCGTTTGGAAGAAAGGATAAAAAGGAGGAATTTGATCTGACTCTTGCTAACTCATGCTCCACCTGCTGGTGGACAGCGGCTGGCGGCTGCCAGGTGTGCTCAGAAGCGTTGGGAGCATCCTATCCAAGTACTGATTTGGAAGTTCTGTGTGGAGAACACATTCTCTCTTCTCCTTTTCCTGAAGCACTTTGGAAACAGGGTCTTTCATATTTTTGTTTGTGTCTCTCATAATATTCAGCAGAATGCCTTGCATATAAGTAGGTGCTAATAACTGCTTACTGAACTAACAATACATTAGAACTTATTCTATAGTTTTCTCAAGTGAAGAAAGGGTCTTCCTTAGATGATGTTTTTCAATTTTTGATCAACATGATAAAAGAAGAGCTACCATTTCTTATTTAAGAATTTACTTAGTTCTGGGGCGCCCGGGTGGCTAAGTTGGTTACTTATCCAAGTTCAGCTCAGGTCAGGATCTCGTGGTTCATGAGTTCAAGCCCCTTGTCAGGTTCTGTGCTGACAGCTTGGAGCCTGAAGCCTGATTCAGATTCTGTGTCTCCCTCTCTGCTCTTCCCTTGTTTACACTGTCTCTCTCTCAAAATAAATAAACATTGAAAACCATTTAAAAATAATATACTTAATTCTAATTTGGCAAAGTTTTGGTTGCATGCCGACAATATGGCCTGAAGTATTTTAGGCAGCAGAGATATTTCAGATGCGAGGAAAATGGTCAAGAGCCAGCTCTTGCTGTACAGAAGCTCAGAGTTGTGACGGTCACAGGTGAGGAAAGGAAGTGACGAAACAACCCAGAAAGTGCCGCAGTGGCGCTTCGTGCTTGGTCCTGGGGGCAGTGGAGAGTGGAGGGGGACCCTTAAGTTCTGACATCCAAACTCGGCAGATATTTGATCTGATTCTATCTGCGTTTCACCCAAAATAGATCGCTTGAGATGCCCCTGACCTCACCTTCCACTCCTAATTCCCCAAAAGAAAGTCCGAATGAAAAGAGTTGCAGAAACCGAAGTCCTGGGTGAAGCAGGCACACGTGGCTGCAGGTTCCACAGGTGTCCCGTGGAAACAAAGCTTGAATAAGCACAAATCCTAGTGGCGTTTGGGGGGGTGGGGGAGGGGAGAGGTTATAGTCACATTTGCACACTCTATCAATGGGACACGCACAGATGTGACAGCACCTTGACACCACCTCTCCAGTCTGGCTCTGGGGGGACTTGGAGATGGGCAGGGGGCTGGAGGGTCAGGGGTCTCAGGGACTCACCTTTACGTGTTCCCATTTACCTTCCTTCACTGAGTGTGAAAATGTCTCCAGGACTTTCTGTTCTCAGCATCCCCCTGGAGAGCCGGCTTTTCCTCCAGGAGCCAGACCTCGAGGAGTGAGGAACGTGCTGGGTGCTTTAGACGGCACCTGGGTGACTGTTCTAATTTAGTCACAACCTACAATCTCCCAGCCATCTCTTATGAGCCTCCCCCTGGAATCCAGATGTTGAAGTCCTAAGGCCCAATGTGACTGTGTTTGGAGATAGGTCTTTAAGGAAGTCATTAAATGACGTCACAAGGATGCAGCCCTGATCTGATAGGAGCGAGGACCCTGGAAGAAGATGGAGAAACACCAGAGCTCTCTCTCCATGCACACACGCAGAAGAAAGGCCGCACAAGGACACCGGGGAGGACAGCTGTGTGGAGCCAGGAGCAGCTCTCCGCCCCGGCACCTCGGTCTTGGCCTTCCAGCCTCCAGAACCGGGAGAAAATCAGTTGCCGTTGTTTAGGCCACCGCGGGTGCTGTTGTGTTATGACAGCCCTGGATAACGGCGCACTGCTGGGACAGAGCAGGCGTGCGCCGGCCAGCACGGAGGGAACAGTGTGGAAACTTCCCGCCCTTTCTAGCAGCCCAGGCTGCTCCGTGGGCCATGACCCCTCTGGGAGCTCTGGATGTTGTACTCGTGTTCCTAACAACTATTCTTACCATGTTTTTAAGAGTGATGATTAGCCTAACATATTCACCGAATACACGCCAAAGACCGCGAGGGTGCCACATGGTGTTTGTTCCACGGTCCCCTGTGTCCAGTGTTGCATTTACAGCCATGTGTGCTCATTACCATGGCCAACAATGGTCCGTTAAGTGACTCACATATGACCCGTGGATGCTGGTTTCTAGATTCACAAGTGAGTCAGAAACCCCAGAATTGGCAGGGCTGACGGTCCTTGGACAACGAAAGTCACTAATGCTACGTGTCCCTCTCCGGCCCACTGCCCAGGCGGGGCCCAGGCGGGCCCAGGTCCTGGCTTGATGACTTCTGAGAAACTCTCGTCCTTTGCCTGCACTTCCCTTGAGCTTCTCGCCCAGGGGCGGCACCCCTGTCACTTACTGTAGCTCAGGATGTTCTAGGAGACGTAGCCTGTCCAGTCGCTGGCTTTCCTGCCCGGCCCTGGCATGGCTGGCATCCTCCTCATCCAGAGTGGTCGGAAACTTTACAGACAGTTGAGGGTTTACTTCCTCTTCCGTCCTGAAGAACACTTTCTGTATCAGGAAGTACTAGCGCCGTGATGTGACAAATGGACCCCTCGTCCAACCCATCCAGAGTGCTACAGAGGGTATTTATTCTGCTTAGAGAATTTTATGAAACTAGGCCTGGTAAATGGACATTAAAAGAAAATTCTTCCAGTTTCTTTGAGAGGGAGAATGTCTTGAGCAAGAGCACCGTTTTCTGGTGCCTGCATAAATTCGGGGTCTGTTCCATTATACGTGGATACAGCCATGGTGGGAAGGTGACCTCAGCCCTGTCCCCTACTGGTTTTTTCCTGCAATTTCAGTGTTTTTGGGTGCTGGGTACCAGAGCCTTATTCATCTGACAAACTCTGACTGTAAGACTCAAATAGTGAATGTAAAACAGGAACCCCCTAGGTGAGCGCCCAAGCTGGCCACCGATAGGTTATGCGACCCACAATATGAGAGTTAACATGCTCTCCAGGGGGTAGCAGGAGAGTTCTTGGGGTCATGGGGATGGGCTCTGTGTCCAGACTGTGGTGATGGGGATGCCAATGTGTGTGTGAGACGGAATTGTGCAGAACTGGGAACCCAGACGCGCACACGTAAACTGGGGGAAGTCTGAGTAAGATGGGTGGGTTGCACCAGTGTCCTGCACAACGGCTTGAGAACAGACCACTCAGCGGCGGGGGTGCAGGCTACACAGCAGACTCACTCCTTGTTTCTTACAGCTGTGTGTGAACGACACCTAATACAGCTCAGCAACCGCGTGAGGTCGCCTCACCTCCTGAACCTACTCTGCCAATCTCTAAATGTTAGCCGAGAAATGGGGGACAATGTCATCTGATGAGACAAAACAGTGAAAATCGTGCTCCTGATTATTTTAACTGTGGAGAATGCTTTCCAGACTGTTCTACCGATAAGCACAAAAATTGATTAACATGCTCTGGTAAGGCTCAAAGATGGTGTCCCACGGGAGCCCTGGACAGACAGACGAGGAGGTCTGAACATTTAGAGCTAGTCCACTGAGAGCGTTTCGTTTTTTCCTCTAATTATAAACATATGCTATTTATAGCAAATTGGGAAAATAGAATGAGGCACAAGGAAGGAAAAGATATGTAACCTCGAGATTCTGAGATAACCCTCACTGACATCTTGTTATAGTTCTACTGGCCTTTTGGTCTATCCAAATCTATATTTACACATAACGAGTATGTATATGGATTTGTGTTTGTGCCGCTGTCCACGGTGTCCAAGGTTACATTTAACCCATTTTTGCAATTCCTCATTTTTGAGGCAAGTCTTATAATCAACGTTTCCAAACCACGTTCTAACTGTGGTTGTGCAAATGGGATGTACAGGCAGCTGTAGAGGTTTCTGACGGTCAATAATCTGTCTCTTAGCTTTTCTGATATTACAGGTAAATACTGATCTTTGTCTCATTTTTAAGGTCCAGTGAGGTCATATTCCTCTTTGTTTGTTAGTCATTTGTATTTCCTGTTTAAAAATTTTTTTAAGTGTTTATTTTTGAGAGAGAGACAGAGGGGGAGAGAGAGAGAGAGAGAGAGAGAGAGAGAGAGAGAGAGAGAGAGAGAGAGAGAATTAGTGGGGGGAGGGGCGGAGGCAGAGGCGGACACAGAACCGGAAGCAGCTCCATCTCTGAGCTGTCAACACAGAGCCCGATGTGGTGCTTGAACCCACCACCCGTGAAATCATGACCTGAGCCAAAGTTGGACACTTAGCCGACTGAGCCACCCGGGTGCCCCTGTACTTCCTGTTTTGTGAATCACTTGCTTACCCCCTGTATTTGTTGGGACTGGAGCCAAATCATCCCACGCTAACATGACTTGTCAAGAAGATAAACCATTAAGGGCTTCCTTTGAAGAGAACGTGAGTCCTTTGTGGCTGCTTACACACGCAGGGCATTCTGGGGCACTCACCAGTGTTTCCTATGCCCAGTCCTCATTGGTAATAGATCATTATGTCAGAGTATTTCCATTTTAGGCGAGAATACAGTGTGCAGGAAGGCGAAGTATGGCTCGAAGACCTAAATATTCCAGCAAGGGGACCAGAAGGTCAATAATATTATCCAAACTCAGCTGGAAGCTCAGCCCACTGAGCCAGGTTAACCCAGGGAAGATGCTGAAAAGAACGAGAGCCTCTTCTGGACCCCAGCCTCAGCCTCCTGGGTCCCGCCTGGTCCCCATCCCCTGAGGTCCACCCACTCTATCTTCTCAACTCCTGCTCTGGGACTGTGTCCCCTGAAATCGCGTTCCCACGAACATGTAGGGTCTTTGAGCACTTTTCTTCTTTGGAGATTTCGCATGTCAATGGACTCAAATCCACAAGACACATGTTTGGACTTCCTGGGCCACTGCCGGGAGACGGGGCAGGATTTTGAGTTTGTCCTGCTGGTTTTTAAGTCCTGTCACCTTTTAAAGTGATTTTTTAAAATCAGTAATTGGAACCAAGTCAGAAATGGGTCCATGAGATCAGAAACATGATTCACTACCTTGGAGCTTTAAAATACATCAGAATACATGGGTGCTGCCATTGACCGTATCTAATATCAGGGAGAACCATCTTTTTAACCAGATTTATCTGTGCCCAAGTCATGTCTCTACTTCCTGGACCAAAAATAAATTAAACAAGTGTCTATTTTTCCATATAAATAGGGTATTTGGAAAACTGGGGTTTTAACCCTGGATTCATGAAATTTGACGGTTCCCTCATTACTGCCTTTTGGCCTCAGCATCGAGAGTGGCCGAAATATTTGCCCCGGGGCCCCCAGAGAGCACAACAATGAACTTTCACCAGCTGGAGACGGTAGCAGGAAACATGTTGTGTATTATTTCTAAAGAGAAGATGTTTCTATACACTTTGATTTTGCCCCTGGAGTAAGTCAATGGGAAGAGCCATGTCTTTTGCCTTCTGGTTTCTTCTAAGTGTCCTTCAAATCCGCACGGAGCCCTTCCAGACCCCTGGATGCCAAGGTCACGGCTTCTCCGGGGGGCCATACCGCACCTGCACTGCTTCCGTCGAATTCTCACGCTCACCTGATGCGGCAGCCATGGTCCGGGCTCACCATGGAGCAAACCAGCCTCCCAGGTGACTGGCTTCCTCCCTGAGGTCACACAGCTAGTCTGTGCTAAGCCTCCGCTCAGGTGGGAAGTTCTGCTATTATAAGGTCAGCCAGATCGACCCAGTTAGGGGCGCTTTGGCCGGGCCCTTCCTGATTATTCCCTGCCGAAGCGTCCATGGGTGCCAGGGTTCCGCTCCCTCGGAGAGAGAGTCGGGGCCTTTGCACCCCTGTGCCGTTCAGCGGGGCGGGCGGGACGCAGACTTTCTTCCCCCCCGTTTGTGCAAACAGCTCGGAGCGCAGCGAGCTGCTCAGGCCTCTCCCTGCGCGGCCTGCGTGGCCGCCAGCTTCCCAGGGTGGTTCAGTCACCCCCAGGGCCTTGCTGCAGGCTAGCGGTTCGCAGAGGTGTTTACATGTCTGAAAATGTACTCGGCTATAAATAGAAGCGATGTTCCCAGCAGCCCGTGATACTGGGCTCGTTCTTTTCGTTTTCATTTTCTTCCCCATTTGTCAGCTTTAATAAAGAAGAAAAGGAGCAAAGGGGGAAAAATAACCCAGCCACAAACAAGTTCAGACGGACAACAATGGCGTTCACTTAGACCCTCAGAAAATGTACGGCGAAGCCCCTGGTTCAGGGAACAGAACAGCCAATGAAACACAAGCCCTTTGAGGAAGAAAGTGAGAGAGGGGTTCAGCAATGCGGGGGTGTCGGCATCACCGAGAGGCCGCCTCAGAGACGCCCAGCTGTTTCTGGTGGCTTCTAGAACTAGCGCTCGACACACCGTCTTGGTTCCCGAGGTCAGCTCTCTTCCTTGGAGTCTTGGAGTCTTAATCGTAGATGCCGTCTTTGTCCAGATGGGGGTCCGGGAGCAGGAAATATTGTGGGGTGTTGCTCTCTCCTTACTCATCAGGGAGGCCATTCTCTGAATGGTGGTGGAACTCATTCCCGACGGAGAGCGATGCACCGGGGACCCCAGGGGACACGTGTCCTCACTGACACGGGCATTATGGGTAACAGCATCCTCACTTTCCCTAAAGCCATGGGGCAGGCATTTAGGGTAAGAGCTCGTCATGCAGTCCTGCATGATGTACTTTTTGCCAACAACAAGCCGAGGGAGGGAGAAATAGATAGAATATTATTTTGTATGTGAAGAAACTAAGGGAAAAGGGGTTGAGTTACGAACCCGAGGTGACGACGCTAGTTAATGGCATGGCCATGGCAGTTTACGAGCCTTGCTTAGCTGCCATACAGTGTTGCATTCCCAGCTCTGGGGGCTGGCTTTCTCCAGAGGCCACTGGAAAAAGCCAGGAATAAGAAGGCCTCTGGTGAGGTGTTGAGAGAAAGCAGAGAGGTTGGTCCTCAGCAGTTCCCAAAATGTAGAGCAAAATCAAAACATCACTGAGTAGTAAGGTACCAAGGGCGGACAACCCAGAAAGAAGAAACCGATACTGAGTGCGGAGTCATTTGCAGATAAACCTACATGGCCTTCCATTCAGAGTCTTCCTCTCTACCCCATTCAACGGATCGAGGACTCCTGCGAGGTTAGGAAAACAAAAATAAACACACAAAAAAAGATATTTGGTTCCCAGAGTTAGCCATGTTGGTCAGGCAGAGGGACCTTTGTGGCCCCCGGTGTCGGGGGACAAGAGGGGGTCTCCTGTGGGTGGGCGTGGAGGGGCTCCGAACGGTGCAGCTGAAGTGCTCTGCTTCCTTGGCGCTGAATGGGGGCACAGGGCGGTTCCCCCGCGCTCCTGAGCCCAGAGTTCTTCAGGCTCCTTCAGCCCCGCTTTCTACTTATCGCCAAATCTATACACGATGCCTCATCAGAGGGTCTTTCTTAGGCTGCTGGGTGGAGTGGTATGCAGATCACAAGCGTTCTGGAATCTTCTACTGCTTCTTCCTCCCTCCCCCTGTGTTGGGGCCAAAGCCACTCAGATCCCAGCTTTCTTCAAGTGCCACATTCTTCCTGACCCCACGCCTGACTGAAGGGCAAAGGTCTGTTGCGTGCATCCCAACTGACCTTAAAGCACAATGATTGATACTTTTCAGACCAGGAGGGAGGAAAAATCTCCTAAAATTTATACCCATAACAGGGAAAAACAAACCTAAGTTAGTTTCTCCCTCCCCCTCCTTTTTTTTTTTTGCCACAAATGTTTATACTACATTCAAGTATTCCATCAACTCAGAATATATCAGATTGAGATGTGGCCTTAAAACACCGCTTGGCTCCAATGACGAATGTTCCTCTGTGTGTTTCTTCTTGCTCCGAGCACACGGAGCTCTTCTAGCTGCCGTCCTGCTTCCTGGGCCGGGAGGGCTGTCAAGGAGAGCAAGTATCATCCCTTCCTTCCACTTACAGTATTTCCATGTCTTCCCTTGTCCATGGGGTGCATCCCCAGCTCCTCTGCCTTGCCTGCTCTTTGGACGCCGCCTCTCTGGCCACGGCCTGAATCCGCATCTGACCCGCTAGCGGCGGAGCCCACGGGCAGTCCCCCACCCAAGTGTACAAACGCCCTTCCCGCATGTCTCTCCTCCTCTACCCCGAGAACGCCTGCTCACCCACCAAGTCCGGCCGCACAGTCGCTGCCCCTGGAAGTTCCCTTACTTCCCCAGAGGGAGTTTACTGCATCTCTTATGTGGCCACGCTGGAATTTGGTCTGATTCTCATGGCATTTATTACACTTCTTTGCAATATGTGTACATCTCTGCTTCTATTAACTGAGAACTCCTGAGCGCAGACGCTATTTATTCATTCATATTTATTTCCCTGGTGCCTGGCCCAAGCCCGGAACATGTCACTTCTCAACGAGCTTTGTGCTGAGTGAACTGTGGGTCCCTGAGTGGGAGTCTGGAGGTAGAGAGACACCCTTTCAAAAGGGAATTGCCTTTAATGGCCTCACGAATAAAGTCCTCTGGGATGACCAGCGTCTTCCCCTCCGCCCGTGTCCTCGTGGGGGCTGCAGCGGCGGTCAGGAAAGAACACTGTCTCGGGCAAGCAGAAAATGAGTCGACAGACATTGGACGTGAGCTTTAGAGACACTGTCCCACTCAGTACTTGCTCCATAAAGACAGTGGCCCCTTCCCACCATTATCATTATCATTAATGGGGCCACTTGTCTGAGGTGCTTGATCACCACAGTCGGTACCACATTTATCAAATTCTCTAACGACAGGAAGGGACACGTGATGCAAGGTAAATCTGCAGATGACGTGCTCAGAGGACAGGCTCTCTGTCTGTCGTGTGTGAAGTACTTTAGACAACAACGTGGGTGCCATCTGGGGAGAAACTGAGAGGCGAGTGCACTAATCTGACTGGAACAAAAGATTGGGGAGCATGTTGTGAGCGAGGGGCGTAAGCGCCCAGACCGCAAGCTTGGGCTTAAATTCTACCCGATTCAACGTCTACTGAAGGCGACTAACCAAAGTCCTAGTTTCAAAGATCTGGTATCAACCAGGAGGCCATCCTGAGAGGTAGGACATTTTGGGGAGGGACACAGTGGTGGTGTCAGCACTGACTCAGTCAGGAAGCAAAGGGGAGAAGGGAGAATACGCACCAGTCACGGGGCCCATGAGCTTCTCCGAGAACAGACGACCCCCTTCTCCTCCAGCAGTGGTTCTGTGGACAGGGCGCCCCCTCTTCTCCAGATCCGTCCTTCTGTGCCGCCGCGTCGTGGTGCCGAGCTACTGTCCCGGCAGTCCCTGTGAACCTTCCAGATCTGGAAGGTGTATTGCTGTGGTGCCAGAGAAGGATGTTGAGAACAAGGCTGAAGGAAGAATCAACGGTGATTTGGAGACGTTGAGCTTGAATGAATGAGGAGACGGAGATTGTCTCTGATGGAAGCAGGGAGTTTTGGCAGGACTGATAGATGATTACTCTAAAGCAATGCCGATTTGGGAAATGCAGGTTTGTGGGAATAAAGTTCCGAAATGACAGACACTATGCTGGCTTCCCTTTCAGAGTCTTCTTAGAGGCGGATTTTTACCTGAATTTGGAAAGAAGGGAGGATTGAGTGGTAAACTGCTCAAGAAATGAAGGAAACCGGATGACTTTACGTCTCTGCATTAGAAGCTCATCTTTCTGTGTTTTTACTCACTTTTTTGCTGCAGGGACTGCTTCTAGTGGTGAGGGTGCTGTAGAAATAAAATGAAAGAAAATGAGGAAGGGGGTCCCTGCCAGAGTAGGGAGAGGAGGTACAGATGGCGGTAACTCATATATGACATGGCGAGAGCCTGGCTGAGAAGGGGGCGGGAGAAGGAAGCAGATCCAAGAGCCATGGATTGTTGCCTGTGGGTCAGGACTGCTGGGTCACACGTGGCCACTCAGTGTGCGGTTGGCACTGGGCTCAGAGTCGGTGTTTAGTCCACGCTGATGATGCTGAGAAGCCGCAGAGCTTCAGCCCCTTCTGCTGCACACCAGGGTAATGCCCGATGCCGAGGAAGTGCTTAGCGGCTAGTGTGATGAGCGTCATATAAATAACGGAGTGGCGCCAGCCCAGCCACCTCCGGCGTGGGGCCCAGTGTAACAGCAATCCCCTGGGGTTCCCAGGTCCTGCTGGGCTCCGTATATAATTGATGGAATAGCTGGGCACTTGGGTTTCTTTTGTTTGGGATGTTTTCCCAAATCACCTTACTTGGGCACTGCGGATAAAAGTAGGAGAAATCATGTAACTTGACTCTCTGGGTTGAGTTATGCAATAGGCATTTTGTCTCTGTATAATAGAAAAGATTCTTTATGCTTGCCTTAAAAGTTGCTGCAAAACTTCCTCGACAATACTAGACTGAGATTGTGGGGAATGATCTCACCTTCTGATCGGCAAGGATCCAGAAGAACTTTTGCTGACTTTGGTGAATTCCACGGCCCTGCATGTTGGGAAGGCAAGAGGGGAGCCACACTGCCTTCTCTGTTTGTCTGGAGAGAGAAAGGTCCCAGTCCTGATGCAAACATTTCAGGACAGGAGTATGAGGGGAGCAAAAACATCTGGAACCTCAGAAATGAGATACTGGAAACGGGTGGTGATTCTCCTTATCTTTACGTCTTCGGAGAAAAGTCCCCACTTCCCCAGAGAAGGATCATAAGCATCACGTGACTTCCAGCTGCCCAGGGTTGGCCCAGAGGCACCCCGACAGCTTTCCCTCTGTAGCAAGCATCTTGTGTTTCCAGCTGAGATGGCTGCATTTACTCCTGACAAGTCCCCAGCCTCAGCGGCCTCCCACCCTGCAGTAGCCTGGCGTGGGTTCGCCCAGGACAGAGGCACAGCAGCCTCGTGCATCTGCTCAAGCTTAGCAGTGGTCTCCATGTTTCCTCCTAATAATTCTTAGGATAGAAATTCCCAGATTGATCTTATGATTAAAAATAATAGAAAAGAGAGTACAATACAAGTGATAAGTTCACGGAAGAAGAACGAAAATTTCGAGAAAACACTTAGGACCAAAACATGCTCCAATTCATCAGAACACAAAGAAACTGAAATGAAAATAACAAGGAAGCACGTTTATTCCTGTGGAGCCGGGTTGGATCAGAACATATATAAGAGTGGACGTGTAGCCAGCCAGAGTTAACATGGATTAAAACTTTCTGAGAAGCAAAGTGATGATGAGAATTGAAAGTCTGTAAAATTCCACAGCCTGAGATCTTGCTATTCCACTTGGGAGATTTCGTAGTTAGCAACTCTAAGTGTCTGGTGTTATGAAGAATACTATGGGAAGCACTGCAGAGGTTCTGCCTTGAATAATAGAAAGTCAGAGAAAGCAATGGCTCCCATCAAATTGAAGCATGTTTTTGTTGTGTAACATGAAATTTGGAGGCAAGGAGCCAGGGCTACATTGGTGGCTCCATCATGCCATCTAATCCAGTTTTCCCCCTGCTTTCCACCACTCCCTCCTAAGCGGGTGGCTTTCATGGTCCCAAGATGGCTGTCTATCTCTGCACATTGCATCCGCTTCCCAGGTAAGAAAATAGGAGCAGACAAAGCAAATGCACAGAACCATGCGAATGATGGGAGCCACACGTGCTCCCCCACCAGAGGGCTGCCCCAGAAGTACCACTTAGGATCCTCTGTTCCCACATTTTGTCATCTGGGGGATGAAATAATTAGCTGGGGATATTCCAACATTGGACAAAATTAAAATCATGTTAGCAAGGAAGAAGAGAAAATAGATGTCGGGTAGGCAAGTTAGTATCTTCAACAATAAGTACTAAAGATTGCACATAAATTTGATATGTACTATTTATATAATGTATTGAACATATAGGAGGTAAGCACATAGATGATAGAAGACAGGTAGAAAAATAGATAGATGATGGATAGATAGATAGATAGAGGAAGTAGAAGCAACCAGAAGACTCCAATATTAGAAGCGTGGCTCAGAGAAGCAGTAACAATCCCTGCCATGAAGCACTGTACAACCAATCAACGCCAGGCCAGAGGAGGGTATTTCAAACCCGGCAAGCCCTTACAAAGGATTGGTAGGAGGAGACCCTTGCAGTGTGGAGACACCCCATTGGGACGGAAAACCTGACGTGTGCACATGAACGCCGAGAAATAACAGAAAGATGTACCGATCCTAACGGTGATTATGATGGTGGGGAGTGGAGTCTTCTGAGTATCAGATGATTATAAAAATATCTTCATGTTTTTATAAGTTTTCCAGGCTTTGGGCATTGAACAGATACTACTTTTGTCATCTAAAAATTAAAAAAGCTATGGAAAAAAAAGGGTTGAGTTTAACTTTTCCTGATGGAGTCCCAAGGAAATGAGTCATTTCGTGGAATTGGGCCAAAGGACCAGAAAGCTGGTCTCTGGGTTTGGACAGTTCCTGCCCACGGAGTTCGGGGCTTATTTGTGGAAAACCACCGCGTGGCCTCCTTTCCGGTGTCGCCGGCACCCACACGCGCTTCCAGGACAGGGAAACAGAGGGAAATGAACTGCTCCGGCTTGTTTTTCATTTAGTGTTACTTGCCTCGCTCATCGGAGGCTTACCTTTGCTAATTTTCAAAACACTTGACTAAAAAACGTAGAACGCTACTATGCATTAATCTTAAATTTTATTGTTCCTTACAAAATGAAATTTTCTTTTTTTTCATTTTCCTTTTTCAATTTCTTTTTTTATTTAACTAGTTTATTACCAAGTTGGTTTCCATATAACACCCAGTGCTCTTCCCCACAAGTGCCCCCCCTCCACGACCATCAATTTTCATTTGAGATCTTTTCCTTTGCAAAGGTAATCTGAACGTCAAAAAAGTTGCATTTCCTGGGGAGTGCGGGGGAGGGGGGGTCCTCTTTGCTCGAATGAGTGCGCTCCTTCTCGGCCGGGCAGAGAACACGGCACAGACAGTGCTGTGAGGGTTCTATGTTTATGTTGTGGACACAGCTAGATTTATGGGACCCACCTCCTCAGAAGGGCCTCCGATAGCTCCCTGGCCGGCTGGAACCCTTCTGTCTGAACCGTTTCAAGTGCTACTGACACCATGTTGAAAGGGAAGCCGGCACACGGGGTCTAACAGGTGCGGCCTCGTCTGTGCCCCTTCCCTGTCGAATGCAGCCCCCCCAGTGAGCCCACAGCCCCGAGACCAAAGCAAGAGGTGCCTTCTCTGTCCTGAGTGCCTGGGCCACTTATGCCCGTAAATAGACCAGCAGGGGGAAAGCTCACGCGAGGGACCCAAGTTTCCCGCCCTGTGTTTTCAGTGGGAGACGGTCGTCTGTTTCCGAGGGTGGGAAGCAAAGTGAAAAACGGTGAAGCTTTTCTATGGAGTGGCCTGAAAACCACGCTGGGCTGATTTTCACGTTCGCTTTGTGTCAGTTCCGCGTGTGTCTCCCCGTTTCATTCCCCATCACACTCGTGGGACACAAAAGGGTAAGCGACCGGATGACATACAGAGGGTGAACGGCTTGGTCAAGGCCCCTAAATGAGACAACGCTGTGTATCCGGCTGCCCGTTATTCTCTGAGGGAGGCATGAAACAGGCAGAAAAATCTTACTTTGGGGGAGACAGGGGAGAGCACCCTGGCTCTGGAGTTTAAGATGTATCCATCCATCCAGTGGATGACTGCGAGCACTTGTAGGGTTTGGGAATATCCAGGCCGATAAAGCCCTCCTCCCCCAGCTTCTGGAATGAAGTTGGAGGAGGGAGAAGCAGAAACAAATACAGTGAGTCCACATCCCAGCCAGGGGGACGAGGGAGAGAAGGAGCCGGGCAGCCCCGGGAGTGCAGGGACCAGCGCTGGCTCCCGCAGGATCGGGAAGAGAGGACGGCGTCTGGCAGGCAGCGGCTTCGGGCCGAGAAGTTTACAACAGGTTGTGGCTGGGCATGGAAAGATCTGGGCAGGGGCACCCGGGCTGAGGGGAGAGCAAGGCGAAGGGTCTGTGGGGAGAAGGAGACCGACATGCTGGAAAGACTGAAAGATGGTGACGTAATTTTTATGGTCCTTTGGCAATAAGGGAAGGTGAGATCAGAGAAAATAATACAAAGGGCCCCTGAAACATCGGCATGGAGGGAAGGCTAGAGGAAGGGAAGGTGGTGAATGCTCTAATCATGGTCTTGCTTGAGGAAGATCCCAGACGAGTGTGTCCAGAACAAAAGTGCATTGAGTATTAGTGAGTATTATTGAGTATTAGTGAGTATTATTGAGTTTTCTACACAATAGCCATGATGACATAAGTATAATTTACAAGCTCGTTATTAAACTAGTTTACACAGAACTTCTACACATATTATCTTACTAAATTAATTCAAACCCTCAATCATTCATTCATCTACTAAGCCGCAAAATCTGAGTCTGCTTTGGGTCCGATTTGCTGGGATCAGGGAGTGAGTTCCGCCTCGGCCTGCGGCGTGACCACACGCCAGAGCTGCTTCTCCGCAGGCCATCGCCTCACAGACGACTGCTCATCTCACCTGCTTACGCCTTTCAACATCCACTCCTGTTACTTTGAGTTTTCCAAGCCTATCCTGCTGACAGTGGGTGATCTTCGGTGGTGAATAAGAGCTGCCTTTTAATTTTTCTCGAGCCTTCTAGATTTGTCTCATTAGTTTGTTGTGAAGATAAATGACATCATAGGTGGGGCCACCTGTGCTTATTTCGATCCTCTTTAATCTTCCATGAGATTATGGTGCGGAGTGAATGAAAACTTACTGTTTCCAGAAAGCTTTCCTATTCTCCATTGGAGAATGGAGATTCTTATTGTCCTGATGGAAAACAGCGCAGATGCAGCCTGTTCTTCACCTAATCTCTTGAACATTGCTAAGTGGAGGCTTCGGAGGGCCCCGCGGTGGGGTCCTTCGGGGGCTACCCGCAGCTGGCCGTTGCTCCGCTGGAAATCAAGAAATGCAACACTTCAGGTGCTATTTGTGTGTGTGTGGTTGTCATCCTCACTCAGCTCTCCTACACATCAAAGTAGAAGAGAAGGAATCCTGTGACTGGAATACTGTAATGAAAATGAGGATTAAGTTTTATTTTAATCCTCTTCGAAAGAAGGACGCACGTACTCTTATCCAGTGCCGAGCCCTACAGAGAGTTATTTATGGGACAGAAAAGCCTCAAGAAGACACTTGGGAAAAAAATGAGACAACAAGTTCTGACCAGCGGTGGGGGGGGGGGAGGGAGGGAGAGTTGTAATGGGATTGGCTTTCTTCCCCTTTAAAATTCTCCGCTCTACGCAGATGGAATGCTTTATGTTGTAAATAAAGCTACATTTAATCCCTTCAAAATGCATCCTTGAGCCATTATGATGGGGTCATATTTGTCACGGATTCTACTGAGATGTGTTCATTTTGCACCAAAAATATGAAGCAGAGGATTTCATGGGCTTCAGACATTGGAATTCATGATCTGTGCTCCGAAAGAAGAGGGCTGAGCCGAGGCTGCAGGTCGTGACTAAACACTCTGGAAGAAGAGGGGGAGTGGACGCATGATAACCTGCTCCTTGACTCACCTAACCGCTCTACCGCCAGAAGCGCTTCTAAGGTCTTCTAAGCGCTTCTAAGGTCTTCTAAGCGCTTCTAGTGGCTCATCTTGGGGCCCTCTCACTCTCTTTTGCCTACTCCTCCTTACTTCTTTTTTTTTTTTTAAGCTGAGAGAGTGAGAGAGAGACTGAGCATGGGTGGGGGAGGGACAGAGAGAGAGGGAGACAGAGAATCCCAAGCAGGCTCCAGGCTCCAAGCTGTCAGGATAGAGCCTGACACGGGGCTTGAACTCACAAACTGTGAGATCATGACCTGAGCTGAAATGAAAAGTCAGATTCTTAACTGACTGTGTGACCCAGACACTCTGCTCCTCCTTACTTCTTATGGGCCACCCAAGACCGGAGGCTTGGGACAGGCCAGCTACAGAGTGAGTGCTGCTGGTGGCATGGGGGAGGACTCGCCTGCAGTGACAGTCGGAGCCCCTGGGTCACCGCATGCCTGAGAAACACACTGTCAGGCTGTGGAGCTGCTCCCCAGTAGAGCAGGACATGATGGCTTAGCCTGTGGCTTCTTGGAGAAGTCCAACACGGCTCATTTCCAAGGATGACAGTGTTTTAATCCTCTTGGCTGGTGGTCCTAGAAGACTCATCTTCTTCACCATCTAGATAAACCTGTTTGTTCACATTAAAATGCAACAGTCCGATGGCATTTTCATGTATTCAATTCTTGTGGCTTTCTTGGTGTTAACTGCCTCCTTACGGTTAGTGTCAGGTGAATGTCAGGGCCACGTCATGTCCCTGAGCGCCCGGTCTTAAGGAATTGAAGACTGACCGAAACCAACTTTATCACAAACAAATACATTCCCTCCAAATAATTTTTTAAGCTGGCATTGTAACATACTTACATGGTTTTATTCCTATTACCGAGTTTTGTGACAATACCAGTGTCTCTTTTTCAAATCAAATAAACATTCCCGGGCATCTCATGAAGAGTACCCTTCACATTACAAGCCTAACAGTAAAATATTTTTTTCAGCCATATTTGTTTTATTACCTCCCTCCGTGTAATGATAATTTATTACTAAGAAAAAAAATCTGCTCCTTCAAATGACTTGTTTCCTGAACATGAGAAATAAAATCAGGACAGTCTGTCCCCATAATGTTCTTTGGACCAAAGCACTTCAAGATGAAGACAAGTTTGTGAAGAGAACGAACCTCCTCAGTCAATTGCATTACCATTGATTGAAGCAAGGGTGCCAGCGAGGGGAAAGGGTGCAGGGGCTGGAACCTCCGAGCCCTTTGCAAACAGGCCAGTGTTGCGTGTGTCAAAGAGCCCCCCGCGAGTGGAGAAGAAGGGCCTATTTCTTTTTACTGAGGAGCCTGGACCAGACTCCTGTTCACGGGTCCTTTTTGGGCTCCCAGCGAACTGGCTCCACAATGACCCCTCCCGCCTGCCCGCCGCCTTGTTGAGCGGTTTGGTTGTTCTGTTGTTGGAACTGCTCTTGAGTGATCTTACAGGCGCGTGCCCTCCATTCGTTTCGGGAGTTGAACACACTTCCTTTCACTCATATACAACCTGCCTTGAGGCTCCTGAAATGCTCCTGTGAAGACTGTGGTGTTTGGATGCAGGGATGTCTTTTAAAGGATGCCTCATAAGCAGCTGTGCTTTGTATTGGCGTGTAGCTGGGGTCCTCATCCTAGAACTTGACATCTTCGGCCTCTGAGCAAAAGCCAAAGGAGCATGTTGTGACTATTCTGTTGATGGATGAACACAATAAATCAAGGGATTTTCAGCATTCTTAAGGGACAGGAGTAAAAGGGTTAGGAAAAAATGGAAATAAATGAGTGCTTTTCAAAGGCAGGAGATTAATAGCACTGGAAATACCAGAGATCACATCAAGAAACCTTTCCCAAGTCCCTTAGTGAACCTGGCCCTTTCTAATTGGCACATCCGTTGGGAGTATGTCCTCCGGCTGGTCCTCTGGGGCAGTCTATGCTTACTATATGCTTACTATAATTCCCATAGCTGGAGTAGGTAGAGGTCCCTTATAGGACACCTGGATGCGCAGAACCGAATTCCGTAAGCATTTGGGATTTACTTCTTGAAGGATTTCCCATTGCTTCCTGAGTGGTGAGGACCAGTGATGGACCGGGAAGGCTCCGTCAACCGGGAGCAGGAAATGGTGGTTTCAGATTCTGTGTCGTACAATCTGTGGGTGGAAAACCTCTCTCCAATATTCCCGCTTCCTAAGAAAGTGAAGATTGCCCTGGACCTCTCTTAATGATATGGCCTTTATGGCTCCACCCCACTAATGTCCTCATATCATAAAAACTGTCGAATGTATCTTTAAAATGTCCCAAGTTCATAAGACGATGTAGCGTCAAGGTTTTAAAAAGAACCTACCGGCTCTCTCTGGAATAAGTCAGGAGCTGATTTTCACAGCCCTGACCTCATGCTGCCTGACACAGGGAGGCCATGTATGAATTTACATCATCCGCCTGCTCAACATGTCCTTTCTTTTCTTTCTTCATTAAGGTGATATGTCCATAGGAAAATGACCTCTTCATACAAAGTCACCAGAGTGTCAGAAGAGTCGGGACCTCTCATTGGGACCAAGGCACATTCTTTTGATCTTAGGACAGTCTTAGCCACATGGCAGGACTCCACTCTCCCCACTCCGAGCAGCATTCCTAGCCTGTGAAGTCCTCAGAGGCCCCTCTGGGGCTGGGCTGACATATAAATAACAAAGTGGAGATGAAATACAGCAACTTAACAATGGAAATAACTGGCAAGTAGCTTTTTGATCTATGGCACTTAAGGAGAGGCTGAAGCAAACTCTCACGAGGCCGTGGAGAAATTCCCAATTAGACAATGTTGATGGATGGGCTGTGTGAGGGAGCATATATACCTTCTCGGGATTTCCAGAGCTTTATTTCCTTATCTTGGGGCTGGGGCTAGCCACTTCTTCCTTTATCAGCAATTACACATGACTAAACCCAGCACTCGATTTTCTACTAACAAAGATTTCTATCGGTTCTTTATGAAGTTGAGCACAGACAGCCCTGAGTGATAATGGGCTTTATTGTGGGTCGTTAACTGAGTGTGTAAAACATCCTGAAACAATGCCTCCTCTAAGAACGTAGGAATGAAACGCATTTTAAAAATTCAAAATATTACCTGTGTTGCAGGCATAGAGGAAAGCCACAAATCAGTCTGAAATTCCATGACCAATGAGCCCTGGAGTAAGAATATGCTTGGAAAGCAGATGGCTTAGAAGAACAAAACGCTACAGTCTCGTATAACCTAGTGCTTGTCATCGAAACTTTCCACCCACTCCTTCTGGAAGGAAAAAGTGCCCTCGCGTCCTGCGTCGCCCCTTCTGCATCCACTCCTTCCTGAACCAGAGCTGGCGTATCAACTCTTGCGTAGGATTCTCGGAGGCTTCTCGCCTCGCCCTCCTCTCTCATTTTCCATTCTGCGAAGTGGTAGTCTTTCTTAGTGACGGTGTAGGAAAGGCAGGCATTGTAACTCCCCATACTTGCTCGTAAGAAATACAACTAAAAAGAAATTAAACTGGTTTTTTTTTTGTGTCCCTGAAAGGCATTTTAATGATTAGTTAAAACAATTCAATTCTTAATTCCTCTACCACATCTGATTGGGGTGATTTCTTCACCAATTATTAATATACTAGAATAATTTAAATTAATGTGATAAAAATTGATGTCATCTGTTTTGAGCTGTTAGAATTTTATTAGAAATTTGGGATGTGTCTTTGAAAGAATCCTTAGCAACCAGGCCATATTCACCGTGCTTGGTCTATTATTTGGAAGGACCCATATTCTTGTGTCTCTGAACTCTTGTGATACTTGCTGAATAAACTGAGAAGGTGATGGGAACCACACAGGATGTGACCTCCTTTTCTTTAGAGAGAGTGAACAAGGGAGAGGGGTAGAGGAGAGGAGACAGAGAGAGAGAGAAAGAATCCCAAGCAGGCTCCACACTTAGTTCAGAGTCCGACATGGGGCTTGATCCCATGACCCTGGGATCATGCCCAGAGCCAAAATCAAGAGTCAGACGCTCAACTAACTAAGCCACTCAGGGGCCCCAAAATATGACCTCCTTGAACTCATGAAGAGGAAACCAGAGAGTGGACCATGGGCTCTCCAGGACACTGTGATCGTAGTGCTCTAGGATAATCACTTTGTCACACCGTGTCTCACAAACTTGACTCACTCGCTCTGTGGATGACGTGAGGCTCCTCTCTCTTGCTCTGCTGCTAATTCTCATCTGACCAGCAGAAGGAAAAAAAACAACAGAAAAATATCTGCAGCAATGTGTGAAGTTTGCTTCATTTTTTGCAGGGAATCAAAATTCATGATAAAATCAAATATTTGGGTGATTTAAATATTTGGAATAGTATTGTTTCTTCCCTGAGGAACACAGGCAGGTCTTATGGGAAATATCAATAAAGACAATCATGCAATACAGGGAAACAGCAGCTTGGCTCTCATCCAGACATCCAGTTACTTTTAAAGCAAAACATGGCAGAATTATCTTCAAATCAAGGCTCTGCCTCTCACTGGCCATAACTGAGTGAGTTACTTTCTTATCTGAACCTTAGTTCATTCATCTCTAGGATGGTCTACTTTGTAAGGTAATGTGAGACACTGGGATTCCCTAGAACTTAGCAGGCTCTCAATAAATCGGACTTAATACAATACAGGTCAACAGAAATGGACCAAATGCCCATGGACATATTCCTCCAAACATTTTGTTGTCATCTCTTCTCCACACTTGTTTGCTGATTTCCAAATTTTCTGCCATGCGGCATTTCTCTGCACTATTAAATTCAAGAATAAATTTTAGAAAAAGCATAAACAGTGAAGAGGTTTTATGAAAAACATGACAGCCATTGCTCTAACCAGAGGGCCTATTCCCACGGGACTCCTTATTTCTTCTCCCAGGCTCTTGGGTCAACCTTGGGAAACTATTCAGTGAGCAATCCAATAACTCTGCAATTTTCAGATTGTTCTCTTTTTGTAAATTTAACACTTTGCGTGTGTGGAAACCATTTGTTTTATCATTTGATCTCATGATAGATGCAGTTCATGTTCAGTCAGAGCCTTTATGGGTTTAATAATGGTTATTTGGTCCATGTGTGTCAAAACCTTTAAATTCAAGTGGCATACTAGTTATGCACGCCTTAAGTGTAAAATGAGCGCCTGAATAAGAAGACATTTACGACCCCTTGGAGCCTAAGAACACTAAGCTTCCTTCTAGAGAGGATGGAGCTGGGCTATTGCAGTTTCTCAGTCTACATGTCTCGTGGACTCACTGACCTAGGTGAGACCTGGTGGGTGTGAGTCTTCAGTGAGTTGGGAAGAGGTTGAATGCGGTATCTATTGTGGCCTGTGAAGTCGAGGTTACATGATGGAAGCCAGAGACCGAAGCCCAAGGCCTCGGCGGTCAGCACGTAGCAGCGCTCTGGGGAGGGCATGAGACTGTGCTCCTCTGTGTCAGAGACACAAAGCAATGGACTTGTCCAAAAACAAGGAAAGGCATGCCCTTCCCTTGGCGAGACCAGACGTAATACTTAACACAGTCCTCCTGGCAGAGGGACCGGCTCCTCCAGGTGCTGCCAGCATGGCGGGGTTGAGTCACTACGTGCTCGGGAGCACATCTTGGGTGATCACAATAGGAGCCACTCTGGCTGGGGTCGGCGATGCTGTTCTCGTTTTAGGACCCGTTAGTTATTCCATTATACAACCTCATTTGCCTCAGATGCTTCAACCCTTTTTAAACTAAAGCTTGGTAAAATTTTCCTGGTAGTAAAAACTTCCTTGTGTTTCAGAGCAATTTAGTGCTACGGAAGTGGGAAAATCTAGAGCATGGCATACAGTGCCCTGTTTCCACCCAAGATTTCTTCCTGGCACGGAACCGACGGTAGCCTGAAATAATGTCTACTGTGTGTCCTAGTTGTCGGGCTGTTTTGTGCTCCTCGGTGGATTTTTAGGTGTTTTCTCCATGTGAGTGGGTCGTGTGTAAGTTCTATTTGTGCTAGCGAGTTACCCAACGGACCAGCGTGTAATACCCAAGTCCCAATCTCAAAGGACGTTCCCATGTTCTAGTTAAGATACTGTGCCTTTTTGTATCAATAGATCAGCTCATCGGTCAAGTCAGCCTGTTCATGTTGTAGTAGAAATCGGAACAGTTGGCCGATTTACTAGGGAGTACAGATAACCATCCAAATGATTAAGCCAAAAGTTCTGCCTGGAGGCATGACTGGGCTGTGACCATACGCATCAGCAGGAATCACAGGGAAGAGGTGTGAATCCGGGGACCCGGCCTGGATTCTGCTTCCCCCATTTGTCTTCCCTGCAGGTACCCCCCGCCACCCCATCACACGGCCTCTGTCCAGCCTGGCCCTGTCCAGGCACGGGGACACAGAGGTCTGGGGAGCGAGCTCCGACTCTCCGGGGCAGACCCCGTATCTGCTTGTCCTGGAACGTGTCCCCCTCCAGCCCTGGTGTCCTGAGAACTCGGGATGGTTCTGACAGCCAAGAGGTGCCCACTGTGCGTCCGGCAGTGACTGGGCCACACGTACCGTGACCAGGATTGTGTTTTGTTTCTGGCACAGTCCCAAGTACTCTTTTTCCCTGGGGCCACTCTGTCTTCACTCTTAACTCTCACAGCAGCCGGGTGAAGTGCCTATCTTTATCCTTGGGATTCAGATGCAGCTCTGGGGGGTTTGGAGCGTTACTCTGTCTCATAGCTAATAGCGCAGGAGTCGGGACTTAATCCAACGTGAGGCGCAGCCCCCTTTGTCCCTGGTGGTGATGGCTGGCTCTGGGACAGGCCTTTCCCTGTTTCTCTATTACCATCTTCCTTCCCGGGAGATGGGCCCCAGCTCTCCTTCGGCACAGGAGTTTACCGACAGGAGACTCTGTTTTCAACAACCTGCTAATGTCTCCAACGTCACCTACTCTTGGTCTGAGGTTGGAGAGTGGGGTCCTCAGACTTTTGGTGTCACCATTTATTGCATGTGGCCTGGACAAGTTACTTAACTGCTCTGTGCCTCAGTTTCCCCATGTGTAAAGTAGAGACCCTAGGTGCCTTGGGGCTGTTGGGAAGATGCAATGGGCATGACCATTAAGCCCGCAGGACCCCACCTGCCCGTGGACAGCCTCCATCAGTGTCAGCACCCACCGTGACGCCTCCTAACACCCGGCTTGGCCTTCGTCTTAGGGAGCCCCACGGACGCCTCTGCGGTGGCAGCTGTAGGAGCCTCCTGCCTGCAGGATGCCCCTGGGATCATGCTTCTTTGAGCCCCTGGAGACAGACTTGAGTCCCTGGACCCTCTGAACTCCTGAAGCCACCAACGAGCCGGTCTGCCCTGACTCAGCAGCGGTCTCCCCACTATGAGCAGTTGGCTGAGGTGCCGAATGCAAGGCCGAGAGGCGCTGTGACGGAAACGGGCATGAAACGAGCTGGCGTGCAGACTGAGCTGCTCACCTCCTCACCGCGCGCAGCCCAGAACTGCAGGGCCCTCCCGCCCCCTCCCAGGGGGGCCCTTCAGCCTCTTGTCCACCCCCAAGGCTGAGAAGAATGGGTGTCATTGGCAAAAGCAACTCGATTGGTCCCAGAGATGGTGAGAGGCCATAGATGTTTGGCGTATATATGGAGAGAGAGGGAGAGAGAAAGAGAGGAGGAGAGAGGGAGGGAGAGGGGGAGGGTGAGAGGTTTTGAAGAATTGGCTCATGAGACTGTGGGGACCACAGGTCTAAACGCTTCAGGGTGAACAGCAGCTTGGAAAGCCCAGGAAGAGCCACGGTCACAGGTCAGACCTGAAGAGCATCTGTTGCCAGAAGTCCCTCTTTGTCAAGAAAAGTCAGTCTTATTTTAAAGCTTTCAACTGATTAGATGCGGCCCACTGCATTACGGAGGATAATCTACTTTACTGGAAGTCTACTGATTTACGGGTTAATCTCATACAAAAAATACATTCCCAGCAACATGCGTCTTTGGCCAAACATCTGGGTGCTACAGCCTAGCCAAGGGGCCACGTAGAACGGCCTCTGGAACGGACTGGACGCCACACACTCTCTCGTTCTTCACCGGGAACCCTGTGCCCTCACGTTCCCGAGATGAGTTATTCCAGGCCAGTATCACTTTGTCTAGTCTGAAGTTGGCCTGGTGACAGAGGACGCGTCCCCTCTGGGATGAACATGAGGCTTTTCAAGTGGCCAGATATCATGCTCGTGACAGTGGCCGATGGATCTTTATTGAATATTCTGCAGAATCACCCCCCTCACTCACACACACACACACACACACACACACTGCCTTTGTGTCCAGACAAACTGAAAGCTCTCATTGGAAAACTGTCCCGGATGGGAAGTGGGCAGACATTTTCAGTTAGACCCACCGAACCCCACTCTCCTGGGCAGATACACGTGAAGAAAGGACACGTCCTTGCTACGCACTCTGCTTGAGGAGACCCGGGAGCCGCGTTCCGTGGGGACTGACGCTCCGCGTTTGCTGCCCAGATGCAGAGAGCACCAGCCTCCTGACGCCCTAATGATGGCGATGACGGCAGAGGACACCTAGGTGGTAGGATTTGCCTCTGAGGGTTGACGCTGGAAGGAGCGAAACTAGGATGCCGCAATCCTCCAATTTGTGCCCGCAGCGCCGACGGTCAGGGTTTGGGAGGCTGCTCTTTACTACTTCTATAGGAACGATACACACGGACAAGCACTGCTTATGTGAAACAGGCCGTCAACGTGCGCAGAGCCTGGGAGGTCGCAGCGCGCAGGGAGCTGGAAAGCCGGGACCTCCTCGTTGGCACTTCTGAGCACCTGGCTCCTGCCTGCACGGGACTCGAGGCTGTTTTCACAGCACGTGGACTTTGCTGCAGAAGCAAACTGTGGCCCTAAAACCAAACACTCTGTCCCGCCTGGGAGAAAGGGGAGTGCGAGTGGGTTTAAACTTTCAGGATGACACCTGGGACTTGGGTGGGGGTGTGGCCTTGTTCTCGTGTGGAATCTGGGCATCCTGTCTTCCAGGCTGGGGCCGGGCGCCATCTCTGGGCAGCCCTCCAGCGCGGAACCCGCTGCCCGGCGGACCCGGCTGCAGTCTGCCCGGCACACGCAGGAAAATGAAGGAACTTCAGGGTGCCCAGCGCTCATCGGACTGTCCTGTGTCTGGGTCCCGCTCCCCCCCCCCAGTGTCCCTCACCTTTTACCCATGACCTGCCCCGTCTCGGGGCGACTCCCCACAGTGGGGGGGCCCTTCACGTGCATGTCCTGCATGCGGGCATCCTGGGGCCCACGCTGGCCGGCACGAAGTGGGGAGCGCTGGGTGCTGCCCCCAGGCGAGGGGGGCCCCCGGCCTCCTGCGGTGAGCAGCTAGCTCAGCACCTGCTGCGGCCAGGCCTGGGCTCCAGGCTGTCCGGCGAGTCTGTCCTGTTCTTAGAGCCCCTGGGCGGGGGGCTCTCTTCTGTGAAGCCTCTTCTACAACAGCCTTTCCTGGGGGCACCTGGGGGGCGGCCAGTTAGGCCTGGGCCTCTGGGCGCCAGCTCAGGTCATGATCGCATCATCTGTGAGTCCCAGCCTCACTCTGGCCTCTGCACTGGCAGCCCGCAGCCTGCTTGGGACTCGCTCTCTCCTGCTCGCTGTACACACTCTCTCTCTCTCAAAATAAATAAATAAATAAACTTAAAAAAACCCCCAGAATTCTATATAAAAAATAAAATAAAATAAAATAAAATAAAATAAAATAAAATAAAATAAAATAAAAACAGCTTTTCCTCCGCAGGCCTTTCCGGCCTGTGGCCCCACCCCCTCCTGCTCCGGGGACACCGGCGTGGCCCTGCTTCTGGCCGTTTCCCGACGCGGAGCGGCCCGGCCCCTCGGGAAGCCGTCCGAGAGGCTTCTGGGCAATGACTCAACCCCACTCTTTCCAAACTGGCGGGGACGGGCCGACCGCCAGCACAGTAGCCGGGACGCTTGGGTGAGGCCAACCCCCCTCCCTCCGCGGCACCCCTGCATTCCCCGGAGCTCCCTGAGCGAGGCTGGGGCCTGTCCTGCCAGAGCCGCCCCGAAGCCCGGGCAGAGGACGGAGCGTCCCGCGTCGTGTCCTCCGTGCCGTGTGCTCTGCGCCTCCCACAGACGCCAGGTGGCTCGCTCACGGCTTCCGGAGCTCGTGGGCCGGGACTGTCCCTGGCTGACACCGGCCGACCGGCCTGACGAGCTGTGGGAAGTGGCACACCGGCCCAGCCCGAGCCTCTCCTGACATCCTTGCACAAGGGGTGCTCGCTCTCCCCGTCCCGGGTCGCGTCGCACTCACGTGTTTGCAAACTTTGCATCTGTTTCCTAGCAGATTTTGTGGAACATGCCAAATATTCATGTTAAAATATATTTGGGGGCAGGGAAGCGAATAAATATAATTAAACTTTGGGCTGCACTGGAGAAGGTCAGGACACGTACCCGGTGCCTTGAGTTAGTATTTACTTCTTGCAGATCGCAGAGGACGTGCTCCCCACTGTCTCAAGAAAGGGTCGAGGTTCACGGTTTTCTGCAGACCTCACCTGGAAGTGGGGAGCGGGGGACGCACGGGGCTCCCTCCTGCTGTCCTGGTGGGGCGCACTTGCCGCCTCCCGCACAGCTAGGTGGGGCTCTCTCATCTTTAATTAAGTGGGAGCCATGTTAGGGATTCGTTAGGCTGGAGAAGGGAGTGTGGGCGGGAGGCCGGTGCTGGAATTATTCACCGAGCACATCTTCCTGGTGAGAGGGTCACGGATCAGAGAAGACTGGGTGGAAGGAAGGTGGACGCGAGGTGATCTGTGGGTGACTTGTCAGGGAGAAGCTCTCAGTGCGCCAGGTCCGAACAGGCGGACGGGGTGGAGAGGCGGCTGCGTGTGCGGTGTGGCCAGCTGCCTTACCCAGGGCGACGCCTTCAACGGTGCCTTGGAGGGGTCAAGCCGAGTGGGGCTGATAGTTGCTTGATGAACCCTGGGGCTAAGTATCCTCCTGGGTGGACTTTTCTCCAAGTGCTGGAGCACACCTCACGCGTTTTCCCCCAGGTGCTCGGGAGAAAGGCCGTTGGAGACTTCAGGACGGCAAACCCGCGCTTGGCCGCTTGCTTCTAAGGAGACGAAGTGCAGAGTTAACCCCTGTCTCCGCGCACCCGTAAGGTTCTAGGAGACCGACGCATCTGGATGCTCTGTCAACTCACTCAACACCGTGTCTCAGGCAATGACTGCGTTTTGTCCTGGGGACAATGGACGGGAGCGTTGAGTGACGTCCAGGCCGGGTGTGATGAAGGGAAGACTCTTCCCAGTGTTTTATTATGAGAGTTTTCAGGGAGACAGCGACACTGGTCTTTAGTCAGCGTTTGTGCCGCATTCTGCCACTGACATTGGACTCCGTGGGGTTTGTTACCCATCTGTCCCCTCCTCCCTCGCTCTCTTTCTCATATCTATTATTATTTCTCATCTCCATTCTTTGATTCAACTTAAATTAAAAAATTTTTGATGTTTATTTTTGAGAGAGACAGAGAGAGAGACAAAGACAGAGATCAGGGGAAGGGCAGACAGAGAGGGAGACACAGAATCCAAAGCAGGCTCCAGGCTCCAGGCTCCGAACTGTCAGCACAGAGCCCGACCCAGGGCTCGTACTCAGGAACCGTGAGATCATGACCCGAGCCGAAGTTGGACGCTCACCTGACTGAGCCACTCAGGCGCTCCAATTCAACTTAAATTTTATTGTACTTCCTCCTCAGTACTTCAGTGTACATGTGATTAGCTAGAGTTATATGTCCATGTTACCAATCTTTATTAAGGCATAGAACACTACTACCGTTTCCCCAGAAAGTTCCCTCATGCTTCTTTTAGGCTAATCCTAGCTTCGTTCACCGCTCAAGACACAACTACTATGCTCATTTTTTCCCCAAGCACCACAGTTTGGTGAACACTTACCTCTCTTCCTGTAAGACCACCTGTCAAAGCCTGTGTTAAGTGTAGCCTAAAATACCATTCCTAAGTTGCCGTATTTATTGTCTGCGTTTTAGGAAACAGGAGAAAAACAAACTTTGGCAAAGGATAGCAACATCTCCGCCCACAGTAACAAGATTCGGCCTCCACCCACCCTGAGCTCCGCTGGACAAGCTCCCTCGGGCCCTCACCTAGGGCTCCGGAGTGTAACGGAATCCAAGTTTGCTGTGATTTTTAAAATACGAACGTTTAGAAATTGCATACGTTATAAAGTTTTAATTTTCCTGCTGGAATCATCCAACAGACATATACACTTTGTGAAGCCATTTTGTATTAATTAAAGGGATTTCTCCCGGGAGTACGAGGTCTGGGGGAAAGGACTTTGCAGGACATAGCGCTCCGTGGCTCCAATAACCGCCCGCCATCACTGTTTGTTCTCCAAATTGCCTGAAATTGTTTGACCAGCTCAGAAGTCACTTAATGAAACTCCTTGTGACATGAATCAAAATAGCCCGAACTCAATGGCAGGGGTCCTGGGGTGTGACTAAGGCAAGTGGGGACTGGCCAAGCTGCGGCGACAGGTCCAGGAGGGATGCTGGCTGGGTTTGCGAAAGGAGAGGAAGGCGCTAGGGCTCCAGTACTGTGCGCCACACTGAGGGGTGATTATATCTGGACCTCTGGCTCTCCAGCGTCAAAGACAGAGTCTGACAGTTAGTGTCCCAAGGCCTCATGAGGTTCCGACATCAGAGGCCCCGGAGAAGTTCCTTCTCCTAAGCTTGTACAGCAAGCGTCAGGCTCCAACGCCTCGAAACATGATCTAACCAAGGTCCTCATGTGCCGGGGCCTCACGTTACGGTCTTTGTAGGAAATGGAACCATTGACTGCCAGTCTTCAGGGGAATGACATCCTCTGCTAAAAAGCAGTTAACCTGTTTTTCTTTTTTTTTCTGTTTTGTAGACAAAAAAATAAACGAGTAATGTATTGTGAAGAATTTCCAGGGGGGGTTGTGGTTTTCAGAGCTGGACTGAGACTTTTGCTAGTTCCTGGCAAGTGATTCCCTTATTCGTGGGCCTGAAAATTCTGCCCGGTCCGGTCCTGAGGGTCCGGCGGCCCGTGCTCACTCCTTCAGGACTGTGCTGTTGGTGCAGGGCCGAGGCTGGGGGACGCCGCTGTGCGCCCTCTCTCCGGACATCTGCCCTTGACTGAGCCGGCCCCCCTGTCCTCTGGAGGGACGGCTCTTCTCCGAGCGGATCTGTTCACTCCCAAGCCTGTCTCCTTCGGCGTCCCGGATTGGTTTCCACTCTCAGGTCGGCCCGCCTGCCCTGGACCGGAGGAGCACCGTCTCTCCGCAGAGCGCCTGAAATCTGAACGCTGGGCGGCTTGCCTCCCAAGCCCTCCCCTGGGGAGCCGCCGACCCGACGAAGCAAGGACCTCCCTCCCCCCAGACACAAACAATGCCCCTCATCCTGTCATACAGAGAAGCCCCTCTCCAGCCGCGGTGTTCATTGCTAATCTTCACCCCGAGCCTCATTTTGGCCTCTGGAAGGAGGCAAGGATTCAATGACGTGGGCTCGTAGAGGTGTCAATACTAATAAACACCGAGAAACACGGCTTTTGCGCGTGTGTTTGCTGCACGGTGTTTGCGGAGGCGGACGACGCGGGAGGAGCCAGGTGAGCAGCGGAGCCAGCATCGAACTAATTAACTCATCCAACAAACGTCTACTGAGCGTCACCTACGGCTGAGGCTCAGACGGGCGCTGGAAGTGAAGAGGAAATCGTCCCACTTTGCACACTCATGGGAGGGAACGCTAAGCAAAGAACGGTCCTTAGAAAGTGGCCAAAGTGAGGGAGAACGTAGGTCGAAAGCCCCCAGGCTGTGGGGTTGGGAAAGGGGAGGTGCATTTCATCGGGGGGCCCCCGAGAGACAGCAGGAAGCTGTGGGGTCGACGGAGCGGGTCCTGGAGGAGCAGGAGGGGGGCTGGCGAGGAGGGAGGGACGTGGAAGGGCATTCCTGGAGACGGCAGCCGCGGTGGCAGAAAGGAGGGAGAGCCCGCAGCACATCCTTGGAACCGTGATGGGGTAGCAGGTGGATGGTCTGGAACCGAAGCCCCTCGTTCAGGCCGCGGTGTGCCGCTCGGGAGGGGACTGTCCCCAGGCGCTCTGAGGGCTGGTGCCTGCGGTGGGAGCCAACACATCACAGGGACGGGAGGACAAAGCATCAAGGGAGGTGGGCTGGAAGGGGCCTCCACGCCGGCCAGCCCCCCCGGGCCCGAAGCATGAGCGCATATGCTCAGCAGGCTGTGGGGATTCGACTTTCGGGATCTTCGTGTTAGCCCCGGAGAGTGGAGATGGGGGTGTGCAATGGAGACCCCAGCATCTTCTTAATTAACGGGGGGAGTTACCTGATGTTCTCTGTTACCCAGTTGGGCCCCTCCTCCTTCCGTGATGCAGAAGGTGGCCGAGGCAGGGGGGGACAGCGGGCAGCGAGGGCCCTTGGGCCGCTCTCTCGATGATTCTTGCAGGGAAAGCCCAAAACTCACTAAAAAATTTCTGGGGCATCTGGGTGGCTCAGTCGGTTAGGCACCAATTTTGACTCAGATCATGATCTCACGATTTGTGGGTCTGAGCCCCATGTTGGGCTCTGCACTGACGGTGCGGTGCGGCTTGGGATTCTCTCTCTCCCCTCTCTGCCCTCCCCCACTCGCGCTTTCTCCCTCTCAAAATAAATAAACAAACAAATAAAAACTTAAGCGTGTATTTCCATAAAAGTGATACACATACGTAGTGTAGGCATTTGACAATCAGCAAAGGGGGACAACCAGCCCCGATTTGCAGCCACCGGCGGTTGGCGGTATAAACACCGGGCTGCATGTTGCCGATCTCCTTTTGTGGGAGTTACATTTGTTTGTTCTCTGTAACGCTGCTCTCGCTTCATCCTGCTTACAGAATCCCGTAACGTTTCGTCATGTGCATATTTCTGCATTAATGTACATCCTTCTAAATCTCATTTTAAAAGATTAAATAGCTATTGTAAATCTGTAACGAACACTTTTGTGCCTTAAATGTTTTCCCATATTTAATGGCTATTCTATAGAATGAATTCCAAGAGGTGAGGTTAACCAATCAAATTATATTAAACTTTGAGAACTTTTGGGTAACTTTGTATGCTGACCATCGATATAAGGGAATATTATATGTAGATTGATATCGGTAAACAATGATTATTATTATTATTTATTTTTTATTTTTGGGAGCACTGGTAGGGAACGGGCAGAGAGAGAGGGAGACACAGAATCTGAAGCAGGCTCCAGGCTCTGAACTGTTGGCACATTTGTGGAAAATGTAGTGTAGAAAAATATAGCGTAGAAAATGACACTACTCTTTGGTTCAATTTGCGTTTCTGTGGGAACATTTTCTCATACCCCCTCTTACATATTTCTGTCTGTATTAATACTAAATATTAATGATTTGCTTTACAGCATGTTAGCAAGACAGAGCACTGGGCTCTTCCTGTTCACGCATTGTGCCTCTAACCTACTCATCTATATTTTTTCATTTCTTCTCCCTCATTCATTCAGTGGTTTAAAAACTACTATACGGCCATCAGCTTCACGTCCTGCCTTAGCTCGTGGTGGCCTCTGCTCAGCCTGGAGCACCGCTTTCCGGGACATGGGTTGGGGGCGGGGGTACGGATGATCACGTGAGCACGTGTGAGTGTGCGCAGGAAAAGAGGGGTTAGCCTAAATTGCTTGTGCGATTTTCATTCCTGTGTTTTTAAAAGATTTTTCTTAACGTTTTATTTTATATTGGAGAGAGAGAGTGAGCGTCTGCGTGCGAGAGAGTGAGGGCGTGCGTGTGAGTGGAGGAGGGGCAGAGAGAGAGGGGGACAGGGGATCCAAAGCAGGCTCCGTGCTGACAGCAGACAGCCTGATTCAGGACTCGAACTCAGGAACTCACGTCCTGTGAGATCATGACCCGAGCTGAAGTTGGACGCTTAACCACCACCCAAGGGCCCCTCCTCTGCTTTTTTTTTTTAAACCCTCCCTTCTAAGTTATAGATTGGAAGAACGCAGATGTGTTGAACAATGATGACTTGTAAAGCTTGGATCTGTGAGTCCGGGAGAAAACAAACTCCTTTCCCTTGGCTTTAAGAACCGGCAGCACTGAAAACCAGCCAGCGCGGTCACACTGTGAGCGGATCTCGGGTGAACCCCGGCGTCCCCTCGGCCCGGCTGCTGTCCCCTGGTGAACAAACTCACCCCGTTCTGTCACGCTGGCTCCTTGCGCACAGGGCCAGCGCCCGAGGCGGTGCAGGTGCCCGGGGAGCGCCGCGGGGACGGGCCAGCCTGCAGGCCGGGCGGCAGGTGCCATCGCGGGGAAGCCTGGGGGGCGGGGGCTGCTAATTAGGAGTGAGGGGCGTGGGCTGCTTGCCACTGGGCAGCTCCTGACCCTGACCCTTCGGCGCTCTTGAACACAGCACACGGTGCCTCCGGCGCCGCATACAGCCCAGGGCAGGCACGTGCTCACAGCGCAAATAATTATCCAGATTAATTAACTTACTTTCTTTTTGTGTAAACACCCATGCCCAAAGCTAATTGCTCACCTAATTAAAGGCTTCAGCCTTCGTCGGGAGGGCCCTGTAAGCCATCCACACACAGTCAGCATAGTCAGCCGCTCTCACCGCTCTGTCCTGAAGCCGGGACAGAACTGGCCCGCAAGCAGCTCCCGGGACAGCGTCACCAACAGCGGCACAGTCTGCAGCGCCTGTCAGTAGCTTTTCCTGAAGAGTTGGATTGACTCCGGAATGTTCTCTACGGGGAGATGTCTTTAGGGCTTTTTAGTCGTTATCATTTTATTTCTCCCATTTTATTCCTAAAAGCCCACTTCCTGGTTCCTGCTTCTTTCCAAATGAACCTTTTTGGGAGTTTAATCTTCAGGTGTCCTATGTCCTTTCAGAGCGAAACAAGAGCCTGGATGATGTGCATCATGGTGTAATGGAGTCATGGGTTCCGGGGGTATGTAGAATCTCGCGGGGAGCTGTGCGTGGGACCTCTCTGGCAGGACCGGTTTCAGGCGGTTGGAGGTGGGATGGGCCGAGCTGGGGGCCCTGCTGGGTGTGCTGGGCGGGGAAGGCTGTCGCCTTGATCCATGGGTCTGTGGTTGATGAGTAGGACCATCTCCAGGGATCGCTCTTCTTCCTTCTAAAATATCTGTGTCGAAATTTGCAAGCGACTGAAAACAAAATGATCTGCATTAAAGAGAAATTACGGGGTCACATGGTGTCAGAGTCTATGGGTGAGGCTGACTTCATACCCGGCTGGATTGGGGCCTCCAATCATGGCGTTAGGACGTAGGTCCTCGAGCCCTTGGCCCTGCTCTCCCCAGGGTCAGCCTCATTTTCAGACGTCCTGAGGTGGCAGACCAATGACTACCGCCAGCTTCACCAGCCTTCAACCCCACAGAGAAAAGAGGGTTCCCCTGGTCCCAGGAAAAGTCTCACTTGCTCTACGTGGGTCACGGCCATTGATGAGCCAGTCGCTACGGCCAGAGGAAGGCAGTGAGCCCCACTGGGCGGGAATGAGTTATAAGCTACTTTACCCCAATGATCTGGGCACAAGGTCAGCTCTACTAGAAATTCCTTGCAATGAGATCAAGAAAATGGGGTTGTTATCCAGAAAAAAGATCAAAACATTATTATCGGAAGAAACTTGAGTGATTACAGAAGAGCAGGAGAAACAGATGGATACCTGTGAGGGGGTTGAGATTGAGGACGAGACTCCCTGGAAAATACTATACAGAAGTAGTCAATTCAAACTCTTAAATAGTTTCCCCTGCAGTCTCCTTGTGCTTAAAATGGCAATGGGGTTGGAGGCATCTCTCAGAGAACAGAGAGCTTGACCTTCACCTCCTCTTTCCCAAACCTGTGCTGTATCTGGAACATGGGAACTGAGTTCTGTCTCCTCCTGATCAGAAGACTGAGAAACTCAGAGACTCAGTCTGGCCTCTGAATTGTGAAATAAGGACTACTGTGTCCATCCTTCCAGCCTCTCAGGGAATGTTTGAGCATCAAGCAAGAATGTACCGGGCTTTGTTAATAGTGTGTATATTATGATTGAAGCAAACGAAACTGAAGATCTTAAACCATAATGTTCTAGACTCTTGACAGTCTCAAGTATTTGCTGTAACATGATTTCTTTCTGTCCATAATTCACCAAACCTTAGTCTTGGGGTAAATTTCGTGGGAGCAACACCAGTCAATGTCTTGGGTGGCGCCTGAACAAAAGCAGAACATTGCTGACTATATCACAGAACTCTGGTTTGGTCTCAAAGCTGCACTTTGGAAAGATTTACTTTATTTTATTTTTTATTTTTTTAAGAGAGAGAATGAGAGCATGATTGGGAGAGAGGGGCAAAGGGAGAGACGGAGAGAGAAAGAGAGAGAGCAAATCCTAAGTCTCAATGCAGGACCTGATCCCACCACCCTAGGATCATTACCTGAGCCAAAATCAAGAGTCGGATGCTCAACGGACTGTGCCACCCAAGCACCCCTAGAGGAGCTTTTAAATAGAATCCATTCTCATCCATGGACTTTCCAGTGAAGTCCATCAAAGAAACCCTCTTGCCCGAGATAAATTTGATTGTTGGCTGAAAAGGAGGGTGAAGGACCAGCACAACAGGCTCATGGAGAATCTTGGAAGTTGGGGTCTTCAGAGATGGTGGGAACTCAGGAATCCTTCTTGAAGAACAGGATGGAATGATGAATGTGTTTGCCGGGAGAAAGTTCTGACTGATGTTTTCTGTGTGTGGACAGTAGGGAGAGACTGGCCAACCTCATGGCCATGACAAGCTGATGGGATCTAGGAGGACACGTTATGGGGGGCTGAAGAAGAGGTGGGGCACTTGGAAGGGGAGTCTGGTTATCTGATCGATCCTTTCCTCCTGGCTGCTTTTTGCTCATATCCTCTTTGTAAAAATGGGCATTCCTTTTCTGCCAGTGTGGATGAGGTGTCAATGGACAGGTTGGGGACCGCTCTTGAGGACAAGAACTCTCATCTCACACGGCTTGGGGGTGCCAGCCAGTCCCCAGGCACCATTTTTCTGAGCTGGCTCTTTGGCTCTTTAGGTGGCACCCACTCAGATACCTACAACCATTCATGGGTGAGCTCTCTGCATCTTCAAATACATCTCATTACAAGGAATAAGATAAAAATGTGAAGTGATGTCACCTACGGCCCCGTGTTTCACAAATAGATTCTACAGTGTAATTGTCAGCCTCGGGGTGGTGTTGGAAGACGGGGAAAATCCAAGGTTTTTACCTCCATAGAAAAATGGAATAGCAGAGACCAGAGATACCAGCCAAGTGGAATTTTTAGTCATTAGAGTTTGAATTTGGACAGTTGATGGCTTTCCACATGGAGCTGAATTTTACCCATAATGTTGTCCATTATGAGAATGACGTCAAAATATGCAGAACGTGTCCAATCTGGACTACCACATTCCCCAGTCGTCTTGGAAAACAGAACAGTAGCAATATTTATTTCAGTCACTTAAAATACTGAAGGTCTAATCATTACTCTCTTCCCTTCCTAAATCCCTGGGGAGAAGGGACCCCATGAGCAGTGTGGCCAATGTTGATTGCCAAGAGTAAGTCTCAACCAGGGTTGGCCAAGTGAATGAAGCACAAGCTTCTCTCGGCCACCAATTGCTGTTCGAAGGACTTGAAATTTCTCTCCAAATGTGCTGATAGCTTCCTGCAGAAGAGGGGGTCAGGGTCCCATCACCCAGCTCGTGTATGGAGAAAGGGTGTGCGGTCAACAGTGGGGACTCCAAGATGCACATGGGAACGAGCTGAGGAATCGGTCGTCTCACAGACCCCCGGCTCCTCGTTTCTTCCCCCGCCCTTCCCGTGGACACACAGAAATGAGAACTGCTTGCCAGTGTGAGGCAGCCCAGGGCCATCTCGGGGGCGATGTGGTCTTCTAGGTCTCGGCACAGCTCCGTCGCTGTTGGCTGCTTGGCTTCGGGAGCCTCAGTTTCCCCATCTGGGAAATGGCGGTGCTGTGTCACACGGGAGCCTCACAGAAAATGCATCTGGCACTTAGGGAGAGACGACCAATCCCCTCCACTCCACTTTCAATACAGTAGCTGAATGTCGAAAGCGGTAATGAGGAGGGCCGGGAAACACAAGCGTCTTTCTTCCCTCTGCTTCCTTTCCTTGGTTCCTTTCTCACGGCCACTGTCCCTTGTTCATTCTTGTCCATCCTGGCTGCCCGTGAGTGTTTGTCCTTTGGGTCCGCTTACTGGAGAGTGGATGGTCGGAGGTGCTCCCCGTGGATGGTCGGAGGTGCTCCCCGTGGATGGTCGGAGGTGCTCCCCGTGGACGCGGCGGGGTCGTCCGGGCGAGACGCGCACATCTTTTGGAGTCTCTGTCAGACGCCTGTGCATTTCGGGCAGCAGAGAAGCTGCTGGAAGGGGTTCGCTGGGGGTAGAGCTCCTCAGAGGGGACCGGAAGTCACAGAGCTCCCATAGCAATGGCTTCAGGATGGTTCTTTATCAGTGTAGAGCTCCTAGCAAAGCTTCAAGCAGGTGCTGGACGGCTGCGGGGGAGGGGGGCCAAGAGCCAGTTCGTGTTCGCTGTTTTCCCGAGACAGGGTTTTAGGAGCCCCAGCTGGTCAGAGCTTGAGCCTCCAGCTGCATCGGCTCAGTGATGGGGACCCGACCCCAGTGACTGGAGGGCCTGACCCTGGAGCAGCCAGCAAGCACGGTCTTCACCGTGGGGGCCTTTGGGCCTCGGGGTGGGATAGAACCTTGCACCCCAGGCCAGACGAGGGCAGAGCGCAAAGTTCAGTCTTGCAAAATGAATGTGGGGGCGGAGAGGCGGAGGGAAGCCGCTCTGTGCCTGGATTTGACCCTCAGTTCCTAGGAGCCTGGGACGCGTGCGGGGCTGCGCGGGAAGCCACAGCACAAGGTCGCTGGGTGCCTCGTGGAAAATGGGGGGAGGGGCCCCGCAAGGTCAATGGAACAGGACGGCCTGAGAATTTGTGCAACGGACATTCCTTGTCCTCTTGTCATTGTTGTGCTTTCATTTTGTTCTTGTTTTGTAAGCTGATTCATTGTTTGCTTTTGAGTGAAACATTTTTTTATTCAAGCAATGCACGTTTAAGGTCTACAAATTAAGAAACACAGGTCAGCAGAAATGCGCACGCCTGGTTTCGATCCCAGTACCTGGAGAAGCCCCTGCTATGGTCTTTCTTCCCAGCCGCTGCCCTCAGCTACTTGAAGGTCTTCACACACACGGGCACCAGCTCTGCTATCTGCTTTCCCACCAAACAGTACTCTTTCTTTAAAAGAATTTTTTAGTGTTTACTTATTTTTGAGAGAAAGAGAGAGCAGAGCACAAGCAGGGGAAGGGCAGAGAGAGAGGGAGACACAGAATTCAAAGCAGGTTCCAGGCTCCAAGCACAGAGCCCGGTGTGGGGCTCTGAACCCACGAACCGTGAGATCATGACCTGAGCCGAAGTCAGAGGCTTAACTGACTGAGCCTCCCAGGCGCCCCCAACCATACACTTTCAAAACGTTTTCATGTCTTTACGTGTATTTTACCATGGCATTTTCAGTAGCTGTGGAGCAGTCCACAGCACAGGCACCCGGGATTTAATTCTGCCACCGCAGCTGGGCATTCGGGCTTGCTCCTGTTTTTCTCTCTTGTAGACACCATTTGAATAAACATATTTAAAATTCTGAGAACGTCAGTTTCTGTTCACCTCTTTAGGTACAGTTCTGAGAGGGGAATTCCTGGGTCCTGAGTTTGCCTGTTTGTAAGATTTTCACATACATTTACCAAGCCACTCTCTTGGTTGTTAGAGTGTCAGGTTTAATTTCTTTCAGAGAATCACTTTTATAACTTGAACGTAAATGGAATAAGATCATTCATATGGTTCACAGAAATGACAGCAGCCGCAACGCATGTAACATAAGAAAAAGAAACAAAATGACCCTGAACTAGGCAGGCAGAGCTTGCAGACGGGGTCTGAGGGCCAAGGTGGAGGGGAGCGGGTCCTTGCAGATGGGGTCTGAGGGCCCCTGAGTGGGGGGGGGGGTCCGGGTGGAGGGGTGGTGGGAGGTTAAGGGCTACAGCGTGGTCCACACAGACAGGGGTCTGAGGACCATGGGGTGTAAGTGTCTGTATAGACGGGGTCTGAGGGCTGCAGTGGAGGGGGCTCCTTGTAGATGAGGGTCTGAGGACCACGGGGTGGGGTCCATATAGATGGGGGTCTGTATAGACGGGGGTCTGAGGGCCAGGGTGGGGGTCTGTATAGAGGGTGGAGGGTTTGGGGGCTGGGGGGCGGTTCCAGACCCACCCTTACTTCATACCCGGTTTTCTCAGCCAGAGCTCTCAAGACCCCTGTCTTCCATTGGTCTTCATGACACTGCGGACACAGAGTCACGTTCTTTGTAGACTTTCCGTAAGGAGATCACGAGTTCCTGATGACACACTGCCGGTATCTTCACCTTCCTTCTGCCTAAATAGTAGAGAACGCTGCTACACGCTCACTGGACAGACAAACGCTTCGTCCTGGCCTCAGAGTGCTCCCCAAAGGGGCGGCACCTGCCCGGGGCGCACACCTGTCGGGTCTCCGAGAACGCCGGCCTCCGGGGAGAGGAGCGTGGCCGTGACCCACTGACAGAACCTCGAGCCTGGGTGAGCGGAAGCTCCGTAAATGTCAGTTCGACCAGGCGTTGAGAAAGCGAGAAGAGACACCCCGTTCTCAGCTGAGCTGGGGGTTACTTTGTCACTTGGCCGTGTTTAGAGAAGCCTTTTTCTTTCTGGAGTCTACGTGGGTATTCTTCCCGTGTGTCCTGCCTGCTTGTCGATGTGCAAATATAAAGCGTGTTTCTTTCTAATGGTTATAAATACTTGAGAAATAAATATGTAGAAAGAATCAACAGAGTCTAGGCTCCTGCTTGCTTCCCTAAATTAGAATGTCTGCCTCTATGAACTGAGTGTATAAGCGATGAAACTCTGGGGAAGCATCAAGATTTCTTAAATAACACATGATGGGTGGGCTCTTAGAAGAATGTGATCTGTGATAGTTTGCGAAGAAAAAAATATGGTAGTCTGTGCAGAATGGAGTTGATTTTAGACAATTGAATGCATAAAATATATTTTAAATGAGGTCTGTTGTAGACACAGCCCTTATTTAAGGGAATTGTCAGAATTTATTTTAAAAACTGGTGTGGCTAAATGATTCTTGTCATTTTTTCAAACCACGTTGAAGTTTTGACAAGCTTTTGGCCTATTCCCACGATTCCCCGTCTGGGCACGGAATGGTTTCTCACCCCGTTCAGCGTTGGCTCTGACATCCCTCCCTTTCGGGGAGCACTGTGGGCTAAAAGAGATAGAAAGCGCTTTGCTCCTTTGCCGTCAGAAGCATCGTGAAGGAAAGTTCTCAGTCTCTCTAAGAGTGTAATCAAAGACTTCAATAACCTTCAATAAAACACTTTTCTCCACTTTCTTCACGTATATTTGAGTCCTTTTTATGTGTCCTCTATGGGATCTTGGTATATGCATGCTAACAAAACATCCTGGCTTCGTGAACCCCTTTTCTTGAATGCTTACCGTGTGTCCGTTCCTGCGGGAAGGGCTAGGGTACGCGATTTTATTCAATCTTTGTAACAATCTTCTGAAGTTTTAGTCTTAAAAATTTTTGATCAGACAGGGAAACTGAGGCTCAAAAAAGCAGAGTGAATCACTCTGTGACTTGGATTAACTTACATGAACTTTCTGAGTCATGGATTCGTCCACTGAAACCAGAGCAGTGGTGAGACGTGAGGAAGACGACGTGATGTGTGGGAGGCCAGGGGAGGGACACGGCACAAAGTGACCTGCGGGTGCGCAGTGTGGGGTACGTGTCCAGTGACCACTTGATTGAAGAAACTCCTGCCTTTGTTTCAAAGGACACCGGGTCTAAATCTCGGCTCCTGCTGAATACATCGAACCCATGGGGAATGATTGGGAGGGAGACGTCCACGCTGGCTCTGGGCTGGTGGCCAGCCGTGTGACACAGAGACAGTACAAGGCCCGGTGGTCCCACAGGCTGGTGTTGGGAGTGTGTGGTCCCCACACAGGGTTTGGTGACACCACAGTGCTGGAGACACAAAGCATAATAACATCTCATCCGATGGGAACCATTGAGGGGGGGCTTTATCGGAAGGCAGAACAGTATCAAATGATTTTCAGGTATAAATCGGATGTCTGCCTCAGGTGCAGCCTGGCCATCTTCTGATTAAGGATGACTGCACAGATGGCTAATCAGGGGTTACACTTAGCGTCCTGTGGTCTCTCTCTACTGGGTGAAGCACAATTTCCTTCTGTGGCTTGTCCAACCATTTGGATACACTATCAAAAATTAGCGATTTGCCAAGTGCTTCCTTTTTGCGCGAACATAGGCGCTAAATTGCTTTTAGAGTCACCGAGAACTTTCACTACTTTTTAGCAAGGCATGAAGCACTTAAACGATGTTCATATTTCAGCTCTGCAGTTCTGCAGTTTGTGCTAAAAAAGAAAAATAGTGACAGGCCTGAACACCTTGCCAGAGCTCAGTGATTCCTCCCACGGATTTTGCTCCAAGGTCTGGGAGTCTGAAATACATCTGGGTGGGCCCGAGCAATGGGCACCTATGGATGTTAATATAAAAACAGCATCCGCTAGGAGGCCTGAAATGGGAAGTGACTCTAGAATGCTTCGGACCCACAGACAATGGTGAGAGAATTTAATCTTGAAATTCCATCAGTTGGGGAACACGGGCACACACTGATTCCAGACTCCTCATGGCTGGCCACCACCAGGAGATGTCTCCGTTGTTTCCCACGCCTTAAGACCTCGGTGCGCTCTCGGGCTGATCTTCCCCTGGGCTGCAGAACGTTTGAGACGGATGGGCCGTTCTAGGGTTACTCAGCCCGGGAATCCGCCTCAGCCACAGCTGCAGCGTGAAGTGAACTCAGAGGTGACGTGCCATGAACTATTCTTTCTTTTTTTTATGTTTATTTATTTTTGAGAGAGAGAGAGTGGGAGACAGTGCGAGCAGGGGAGGGACAGAGAGAGGGAGACACAGAATCCGAAGCAGCTCCAGGCTCTGAGCTGTCAGCACAGAGCCCGACGTGGAGCTCAAACCCACGAGCCGGGAGATCGTGACCTGAGCCGCAGTGGGATGCTGAGTGGACTGAGCCCCCAGGCGCCCCGACCACGAACTGCTCTTGATGACATTAGAAAACAAGGTACTTGTAGACCAGCCAGCTCATTCACTAAAATGTCCAGGAAATGCTTGACATTATTTGGGATAGAGCCTGGGCATGATCTCCTCACAGCGACAGAGCATGCTATTTTGTCTGCCCCAATTCACAGTCGTAGAGGCTGGAGGTCTGAGGTCAAGGTGTCGGCACTGTTGGGCCCTCCTGCCGCCTTGCAAATGGCTGCCTTGTCATTGTGTCCTCACGGGGTGGGACGAGAGAGCAAGCTCTCTGCTGTCTCTTCTTAGAAGGTCACGGACACCAGGACCCTCCCTCAGGACCTCGCTAAGCTAAACTACCTCCCCAAGGCCCTCATCTCCGAAAGCTGAGGCTGACGGGTTTAGTGGATGAATTTGGGGGACACGTTTGGTCCCTAGCAGTGGTCCATGTGGGTCCAGGAGCCAATGTTCAGGCCTCACTTCCTCACACGACGCCGTCCCTCTCTCGGGTCCTGGAGCTCTTTGTCCTGTAGCTCCGGCTCTCTGAAAGTTTCAGGGGAGGTCCTGACTTGTAGCTTTGCTGCCCTTTCTCTCCTGAGAGGGCCTGGCCAGCACCTCTTGTATCCCCCGCCATGTTCCAGTTGAAACTGAACTTACCCCCCCATTTACCTTTAACTTTTCTGATTATCTTAGTTTTGAGTATTCTCTCTTTTATTATTATTATTATTTTGTTAATGTTTTAGTTATTCTTGAAAGAGAGAGCGTGGGCCAAGGAGGGGCAGAGACAGAGGGAGACCCAGAATCTGAAGCAGGCTCCGGGCTCAGCTGTCAGCACAGAGCCCTACACGGGGCTCGAACTCACGAACGTGAGATCATGACCTGAGCTGAAGTCGGAGGCTTAACCGACTGAGCCCCCCAGGCGCCCCAGGGTGTTCTCATCTTGCTCCACAGAAACTCAGACTTCCAATCCTCCACCACCTCCCTCCAGCAGAGGCAAGTAAACTAAAAAAATTTGAATTTAAAAAGCAAAACGATAAAGAAAGGAAACCAAATTTTAACAGGCCTGGTATAAAGAAAAATAAGCGACAGTCTCTACAGTGTAACATAAATCGAATTTTTGCATAAAAGTTCAGAAGAATTCTACAGCTGACTGTCGTCCTTGTTTGCGTTAAAGAGGAATTGTCCCATCAAGAAGTGGGAGAACGTGGATAATCTAAACTCGCTGTCATGCAGGGATTGCTAATGACTCACTCAATCCTTCCTCGAAGCGAAGTAATTTAATAATTCAGCAAATATTTGTCTTGAAACTCTGTACAAAATAATTTTATTGCCCTGCACATAACAGGCCGCACTACTGTTATCGGGGTAGGATGACAATTTTATACGGTTTTAGATCATAGATATGCATGAGTTAACCTCTGTTTTCCATGAACTCCCTTCTCACTTGACCCCTTACCATTTGATCCTTTACCTGAAACGTTAGGTCTGCACTTTCCAGATTTTGAATAATAGCTTCTGACATTTTGCATTTATGGAGTGGAGCAAAACGTGTTTAAAAAATACAGTGAGAAAATAAAAAAGGACCTCAAGGATTCCGATGGCTCCTTCTTGGATTGTATAATAGTGTGTCGTTGGCACAGCATTGGGTTCCCGCGGGGCTGAGCAGTGACCGGAGGACCGTGTGCCACCGTCCAGACACGCAGCCTCAGAGACGCTGAAGAGACCCCCGCCTGGCCTTCCGGTGGCTTCTGTTCTGAACCCAAGCGCACTCTATGATAACTGAGAAATGCTGGCCACCGTTTATGAGTGGGTTCCTGCCGCGGTCAACAGGAAGGGCGTAGAAAGTGCACCGAAGCGCCCGCTCCTTTATAGGAAGGAGGCTGCTCCTGCCCGGGCACTTCGACCAAGAAGTTTGGGGTTCAGGTCATAATCAAAGGTCCTGAGGTGACAACAAAGGTTGTGTCCCCCCGTTGCCATTGCTAACGTGAGTTGGAGGGATGTGAAGATACAAAACTGTGCATAAAATCATTTATACTGTTGAGTCACACCAATCAGATAAAACATGGCCACACGTGACCAATGCGTTAGTTTGCTGGGCCACCACCAGCAAGGACCATAGACAGAGAGGACTGAGAGGGACTTAAACAACCGGAGTTTGCTGGTCGCAGTTGTGGCGGAGGAGGTCTGAGGTCCAGGCACCCGCAGGGTCCTTCCGAGGCCTCCGTCCTGGGCGTATAGGTGGTGGCTTCCCCCGTGTGTCTTGCTGGGGTCACCCCTCTGTGCATGTCTGCGTCCTAATCTCTTCCTACTCAGAGACAGTCATGTTGGATTACGGCTCACACTAACGCCTCATTTTACCTTCCCTGCCACGTTGTGGGCTCTGCCTCCGAGAGCAGCCACGGCCTGAGGGGCTGGGGGTACGGACATCAGAGGGCAGGCTCAGGGCTCAGAGGTGATAGAATTCTGCTTCCTCAGGAAACCGGAGGACAGCAAGTGAGAAGCAGGACCCCGATTTTGGGGCCGGAAAGAGAGCAGCCCTGGGCAGGGCTGGGCACACCCGAGGGGTCCTCGTGCGTTCCGTGGGTGCCAGCCCGGGTGCGTGAGGCGGCCCGACTGTGCTGGGCTCTGGCGGTGGTTCTGGAAGGAAAAGGGGGAGCATGTGGAGCCTGGAGCAGCAGAAGCACCCCCTTTCTCACCAGAGCGCGTCCAGGCCGGCTGGTCACCGTCCCCCCGCCTGGCTTGCTCTGCACCCTCCAGAGCCGTGTTCCGTTCTGGGCGTCCGGAAGGGACGGTGGTAACACTCAGTGTTACCGGGGAGGGCACAGGGCAGGGGTTGCTGGTGTGTCACCTCCGGGGGCTTCTCTGGCCCAGGGGCGCTGGCCTTGCAGAGGGATGCGGTGGGGGAGGGGCCCTGGAGGCAGAAAGGGTGGAAACTCCCCTTTTAAGCCGAAACACTGGCATCTCGGGAGGAGGCGGTGCGCGCAGGCTTTATATTTGGAAAGCAAAACATGTCCATACTGTTTTCATAATGCAAAAATAGAAGGCGACGGCAATAAAATCTTTGTTTTACGTCGTGTGCATTATGCAAGTGTGGTACGATTTTCCATACATCACGTACGTAAGAGTTTTCTCTTTTAAAGAAAAGTATGTTTTATTCAACTGTAATGCTGACTCTCATCGCTTCTCCACCTTTTGGCTAAGACCAAGTGTGTAATGCTGACTCTCTTCTACTTTAATGAAAAAAAAGGGCGGGGTACACAAAATTGTAATACTTAACAAAGGGGGGTCTGGGTCTTACAAGCTGCAAACACACTCATGGAGAAGGAAGTTTTCAGTTCCTGATTCCAGGGTTCCCCGGTTGGCCCTGAGTCAGAAACATTAATCAGTGACTCAGATGGAAACATTTAATAACAATGACAAAAATGCAGAGCATTTCATGGGCTATAAGACACGCTTCCTTCATGTAATGCAAGCATATTTAATTCCTGAATGGCACAAAGCTGGGGGGTGGGGAATTTGAACCAGGACCTCCGGCGATCTCAGTGTGTTGAAATGTGCGCAATACTATAATTGGATAAAATTCAGTCGTGATAAGTGCATTTGCTAACAAAAATCCTGATTGCGTTTCAGGTACGGGGAAATCATGGCTTAACCAAAGCTTATGTAAAATAGAACTTAGAGGTTTTAACAGACTAAATACTAAGTATATAAATCATGTGCTCTGGTTGCCAACTGAGCTAATGTAACTTAAGCTGCATTAATAAAGGTATTAACTCTAGACCAAAGGGGACACTCATCTTTAATCTTGAGCGGACAGGAGGCAAGGCAGGACATACAACGTGGAACTGAAGAGTGTGGCTTCCAGAGTCCCTTTGTCTGGGTTCAGATCCCATCTCTGCTACGACCTAGCTGTGTGAGGCTCTTGAATAATTCACTTCACCTCTGCCTTCCTCGTTTTCCCATCGGCCATGTGGAGGTGGTAAAACCTACCTTCTGAGATTGCTCTGAGGGTGGAGGGGGCCTGTCTCAGTCTGCTCCGGCCGCCACTGCAACATGCCAAGAACCGGGTGCTCTTACAGCAGAAACTAAAGTTCTGGAGCCTGGAAGCAGCAGGTGCTGGTCAAGCTGGCCCTCACTTCACCTTAGTTCCTTCCTGAAGACCCCTCCGCAATATCTCCAGATACACTCACACGGGGATTCGGGCTTCCACATACGGATTTCAAGAAACCACAACCGGGTCCCGTTTAGAAGAGGATCTCGCACATGGTCGGTGCTCGTCAAGCGGTAGTTCCTGCTGTCTGGATTTGGTAACTCGAGTCTGGGCGCGATCGTCCTGGGGGCGTAAAGAGACTGGATCAGGAGCCATTTCTTAGGAAGTGTGTATATTGAAAGGATGTGAACTCCTCAGACTACGAAGACACAACCTCGGGGACATGTGGCAGCTGCCTCGCTGTGGGATTTGCTCCAGTTGACCACGAGTGTCAGAGCAGGGACGCGAGGGTTTTCCAGAAAGATCCACCCACACAACAGGGGGAACACCCCAGACTAGCTGTCTATGGCTGAGCGTAGAGGGACGTTTTTTGTTTTAAGGGGGAGAGGGACCGGAAGTCTTAAACGCGCGCATGCCGGTTCCACCCCCCAAATTTACTGGAAGAGCCTCTTCAAAAGGAAATCGCCAAATGCTTATGTACACAGAAGGTGTCACATTAATTGTGAGAGCAAAATATTAGAGCGACTCAGCTTTCCCCAAGTGGGGGACTGAATAAATAAACGAAGGCGCTCTCTAGAGAAGAGAGCGTTGCGCGAGAATTTCAAATAAGTGTAAGTTCCCAGATACATTTTGAAAAGTAGGAAAAGCATTTAAAATAATTGTATATATTTAAAGGTATTCACAGTGAGTGGGGAAACAGGAAGGAGAAGAGCATGTTGGGAGTGAGCTAATTTTCAGGAAGTTATAGAAGAGGAGATGATTGCAAGAGCACGCCGTCGGGGACTCGCACCTTAGGAAGGCGGCGGGGAGGCATCTTCAATTTGCTGATGGAGGTTGAGACAAGACAATGGGATTATGGGTTCTTTGTCTTTTCCTTTTCTATATATTCTATGTTTTCTGTGATGAACGGGGACTACCTCTGAAAAAGTAAATATATACCTTAAAAATCAAATGAAATTGGTGCTTGTGAATCCAAGGGCCTGAGATATTTAAAACAGTCCTAGGATCACCTGATCTCAGGGGGGGTGTGATCCTGGCCTTGCAGTGAGGGGTGGCAGGTGCAGTGACCGAGCCCACAGGTCCCCTGCTACGCTGGACCCCCCAGCTCTTCCCAGCTCCCCATCTTATGAATGTCCTTGCCTTTCTCATCACTATTTGTGGGCAGAGTATCTTACGTCAATAGTCTGTCTTCCACACCATCCGGTAGAGTAGCTACTAGCCAAGTAAATTTACATTAAATTTAAAATGAAATAAAGCAAAGAAGTTAATTTCCTGGCCGCACTAGCCACTCTCAAGTGCTCCGGAGCCACACGCCACTGGTGGCTACCATGACGGACGCTGCAGAATCATGGGATGTGTCCGCCACGGCCGAGGCTGTGCTGCACGGGGCTGCCTTCTGCACACCCAGCGATGGGATGCAGTGTTGAAAGAACAGGACTTTCTGGCAGACTGACCAGCCGGCTAGACACGGAGCCCGGGAATCCCCAGCTCCCGTCAGGGATCGGTGAGTGCAGACACTGTATCGATATCCGTTTATAAATGACTGAAAAACGTAAGTGAGGACCCGGCACAGAGGGCTAAGTCCATTAATGTGGCTGCCGTTTGGTGCATGTATTTATTTTTAATTTTTAATTTATTTATATAATTTCTTGAGAGAGAGAGAGAGAGAGAAAGCATGAGCTAGCAGGGGAGGGGCAAGAGAGGGAGAATGCCAAGCAGGCTCCGCACTGTCAGTGCAGAGCCCAAGGCACCGAGCCTGGGGCTAGGTCCCAGGAACCGAGTGATCATGACCGGAGCTGAAGTCGGGGGCTGGACACTCACCCGACTGAGCCACCCGGGCACCTCTGGTGCGTGTGTTTGAAGGAGAAGGGACCCCTCCCCCACTCCCAGCATCCTTCTTTTCCCAGCGAAGGTTCGGCATCGGTCACGAGGCTGTCTACGGCACGTCCCTCCAGGACAGCGGTGCTCACCAGACACACACACTCACGGCGTTGCTGACTGTTTGCTGCCTTGAGCGATGTGTCACGAGCACGCCTATCACGGGGCACGAGAAGTCCTCCACGGGGAAGCCAGCTTGTCTAGCCCCTCTCTGCCTCCCGTGAATGACCAGCCCCGTCTGCGTGTCTGCGAGGTGAGCGGTCACGGCCGAGGGCGCGTCACGCCCTCCGAGTCCTCGCTCCGCCACAGGTACGCGCGGCGACAGGTGACAGGCGCGCGTGACCAACTAGAATAAGACGCTTGGGTGCCCCGGGTCCTGCCGGGAGACGTGGGATTCCTGGCGCCACCGCAGAGGGCAGACTTAATCACTCCAGATTTTGCGGCTCCTCTGTGCGTTTGGCACATCTCTTGTCTTAGGTTTGAATGTCTCATTTGAATTCTGCTGGGGCTACCGTTCTGCACAGATGTGTCCCTGCCGCGTCCCGTGGACCCATCACCCCTTCCCACATCCATTTCAACTGTCCCATTTCCGCCATGCTTTTTTGGCGCTGGGGGTCTTGTAACAGGGCCCGGAGAATATTATGTCTCCTGATTAAATCCGTTAGATCTTCCTTTTTTTCCTTCCTGGGCCTTATTTGGCTTCTTTTAATTTCCTCCTGTTTATGACTTTTCTTGTCAGTGACATTACTATTCCATGAGTTGCTATGGTGTGGGTGCATCTAATTACTTGCAAATGAACATACAGGAGAATAAAGGAGATAATTTAGAAAAGCAGTGCTGACTTTTCAGAAACATTGTTGTCTTGGACCCCGGCTCCTGCCAGGCTCAAGCAGGGCTTCCATTCGGTTGCATCTTTTCGAGCAGCTTCGGGAAACGGTGTTGGGCCGGGGGCAGAGCTCACCAGAACCCAGAGGTGAAGGAAGCTGGCCAAATCATCTTTCTGTTCCCGCCTGGCCAGTGGTGTGATCTCCAGGCCGTCCGTGGGCATCTGGAGACGTGCTCTCCTGGCCTCCTTGCCCCGCCCCCGCCCCCAGATGGAGCTGAGTTCGTTTCCCTGAGCCGTCATGCGCCCCGTTCCCCGTGGTAGCATTGCACAGTGTCAGCGTCCCGATGCGTGTTTTCTTCCAGGAGACGGGAGGCTCCCTGCAGCTGACCCTCTTCCGATGGCACACAACAGGCACGAACCCCGGGTCACACAGAGCGTGTGCCTGTTGGGATGTTGTGTGCGGGGGAGAACCTCGGTCCTGCCCTCCCCCCGCAGGTGGCTCGACTCCACGACAATGGGAAATGAGAGCAGGGCATCAGGCCGAAACAAGCCTGCCAGGCGCCTGAGATCACCATGGCGTGGGGACGCTTGGTGGCCACCGAATGTCATAGTGTCACAGGACGCGCACGTCTGAAGGCTGGCCAGGCCCCTCAAGGACAGGGAGATGCTCTGCTGTCAAATCCGATGGAGGCCCAGCGTCTTGGCAACTCTGGTGGCACCCGGAGTCCTCTGCATTCCTTTCCGGTCTCTCTACCTGCCGCGGCCCACGGTCATGACTGACCCTTTCTACAGGCACCGATTTCTGAGACTCCCCCACGTCTCCTCCTCGGCCCCCTCCCCCAACAGACTCCAGGCCTGGGTGAGTCCCCATTGTGTATTTGCGCTCGAGGGAGAGATGGGAGACCACGGCCCAGCTGAGCACATGGGCCGCCACACCGGCCTTGTCCACTTCTGTTTCTTTTTCTTTTTTTATTAAATTGTTTTAAATGTTTATTTTTAAGACAGAGAGAGAGAGAGAGAGAGAGAGAGAGACAGAGCCTTGAGTAAGGGAGGGGCAAAGAAAGAGCGAGACACAGAATAGGAAGCAGGGTCCAGGCTCTGAGCTGTCAGCACAGAGGGTCAGATCATGACCTGAGCTGAAGTTGAACACTTAAATCACTGGACCACCCAGGCACCCCCTCTATTTCTTTAAAAAGATTTTCCCCACTGTCCTTGATGCCTTTGGGTGTCTTTTCCTCTATGTTGACCCCTCCTATCCTTCCTATCCTTGCTCTGGCTGGTGACCTGCCCTGGCTGGTGTCACTTCACCAAGACATCAGACACCATCAGGCCAGAGAGAACACCCGTCAGCCCCTACACTGACCACTCTCTCTCTTTTTCCTGCTTCTCTTCCTGTCTCTACCACACTCTGGGCTCCACCCACATCACCTGCTCCCCCGCCCAGGACACCACGTCCTGTGGCCTCGCGTGTCCCCGCAGGGGCTGCGCTGGCCCTGGGTCCTCCCGTCCCTCCCCCGGGACCCGGCGCTCCTCTGTGCCCCCAGCACGCTCCCCGGCTCCGCGTGGACAATGTTTGCCGACCTGTTTGTTGACCACGTTGCGCACAATTACAAATTTCATGAAGACGGAGACCACACGGGACCCGCCCCCTTCCGTAACCTCAGCGTCGGGCACCGTTCGGCGCGCACCCCCGACGGCTCTTATCATGATGGACCACCCGTCCATCCATGCATGATGGATTCACCTCCACTATGGCATTGACATTTTGCATTTTTATTTGTCCCTCATTCTGTCCCTTCTCCGTAACTTCCAGAATATTAATGGGAAAAAAATCACAGAAGATGAAGACTCTATGTCAATATTGGTTTCTGATAGAACGCATGTTTTATTATTTTCAACCTCAAACATTTGTCTGACCCAGAAATGTGCCCCTGCAATTACTTTTGTTGTCACATGATTAATCACCCACACATAATGTTTATGGATATTCATTTATAATATTAATGTTTATTCATCAGTCACGAGGCCACTCTTCAAGCTGGTCACGAATCTGAATGGCCAGATGCTCTGATTTTCTCGAGGCCTTTTGCCTTCTGGGGTGGGATGCTACCTGTTTGCCCAGATTTTGTTTAAAGAGTGTGCCCTGTGGGTGTCTTGGTAATTCAAGGAACTAAGTATAGTTTAAAAAGCATTACATTTCTTTTTCAGTTCTTTAAAAAATGTTTGTTTATTTCCGAGAAAGAGAGCAAGCAGGGGAGGGGCAGGAAGAGAGGCAGAGAGAGAATCCCAAGTAGGCTCCACACTGTCAGCACAGAGCCCAACACAGGCCTCAAACCCATGAACTGTGATATAATGACCTGAACCGAAATCAAGAGTCTGATGCTTAATTGACTGAGCCTCCAGGTGCCCCTACTTTTTCATTTCTAATAAAAGTAAGAATAATTCTAATTGACCTCTGAGAAGTACAGTTCTCCACGGCTGGAGGGGTTGGGAATCTCTGGAGAGACCCGCATAAATGGGGCCACCCTCCTTGTCCCCCTGCGGAGTCCACACTGCTTTCATCCATATCGGTGCTTAAAGAGTCAAATTTCCTGGAGTCATCGAGTGAGCAGTCAATCAAAAGGTAGCATAGATCATCCCTGACGGTCTAGATAACAGCCCCAAACCAACAAACCGACACAACCTAGAAGTGTCCAGACAGAGAGGTTTTATCATGTGACCGACATGGGGGGGAGGGGCCCCCACGGAGATCCGACGGTGGCTTGGCGCTGGCGGACAAGCCAGAGGGAGTGAGGGTTTGTGGGACTTGAGGCTGGGGTCTGCATCCCCTGCTTCCCGGGTGCGTGGGAAGATAGGTCTTACCTTCTCTGAAACCGTCTGGAAAGTGGGGGGTTAAAATGTGACCCTCCTCAAAGGCCGTTGGGTGGGATTGAGTGACTGCTCAGGCGGAGCACTAGATGCACAGTCACTGTTAGTATGACTAGTGGTGTAAATTCTCTCCGAGACAGAATCACGGTGACACCATGCTCACCGACTGATGGCGCTTACAGTTCTTTACCCCAATCCTCCCTTGAAGTTAGGTCTTCTGACCGAAGCTGTTTACTTCAGAGCTGCCCCCTAATTCTTGCTTAAACCCAGCAGTCTCTCAGGATCCCTCCCTGTGGGGCAGTGGCCTCAGCCAGGACTGACTTCACCCCTCCCTTCCGAGGGGCACTTCTGGTGATGTTGGGGGACGTTTCTATCTTGGGTGGTCACACTGGAGGGAAGGGTGCTCTGCACCCCGCAGGTTGAGTCCAGGGGCGGCGCCGAAATAGCCGGCAGCACCCTGACGGCCCAAGGCTGCGGTGTATCCGACCCCACGTGCGGTGGTTCAAGTTCAGAAACCCTGCGTCAGGCATCATGTGTCCGCGGAGTCTTTTCTGTTCATTTGTCCTTGTTGACAAGACTAGAAATGTGGGTGGTTATCTTGGAAATTTATCATTTTGTAATCTGAAAAATAAGAGACTACATTTCGAGTATCTAAAATGCACAAGCAGATCCAGGTTTTTTCAAACTATTTATTTCAGAGCTTTAAACCGTATTGATTTTAAAACTGTGTCCAGGGAAAGCCATTCTTTGGATCACTTTATTGAGGAATTACTTTATTGAGGAGCACAAGCACGACTTTAGGCCCAGGCCCTGCGTAGCTTAATGGTACAGTAATACGCTCACGGTTATTTCAGATATTAGCAATTAATTCTCTGAGTATCCGGAATGATTGCAAGTCAGAAGTTATAAAAAAGGGGTCTCACACAGGACAGAAACAAGGAGGGAGAAAGAAGCCATGTATTTGAGAGTTGGTCAGATAGAGATGGCATTTTCTAATTGTTTCCCCACGCATGTGTTTCTTCAAGCCCAAGGGTTCTCAAGGCTTTTTGGACACCTTGTTCCCAAGGTGTAAGTATGGGGCTTGACCCAGATCTCCGCAGCCCCCTCTGCACGGACCCGCGGGGGTCACGTAATTCTTCACTTCTGGAAATGGCAAGTAGATTGGTGTAGGTGTCAGAGACCCACTTTATTCCTGGTTTTCCCCCTAAAACAAAGCGTTTCCCCCTCTTGATTGGCTCTGTCTCCCCTTGAACTCCTTAAGGCTCTGCTGTCTTTAACGCATCCCAGAAATCAGATGTTTTAATGCACTTACGTTTCAAAACTGGAAGCTCTCATCTCTGATCAAATAGAGTGACATGCACGGAGCACGCATGTCCCCAGCGGGTGACACCCCGCAGGACGGCTTTCAGGATTTTATAGTTCTGTCGTTTGCGATGTCAGACATGTCAGCAAGGCCGCATAAAGCCCGCCGAGTTATGTTTTCATGGTTTTACGAACATCCCAGTAAGCTGGATGGAATGACCTTCCAGAGCACAGGCGTTAGCGACGTGGTGAGAAGGTGGTGGGTGGACGCTGTCGAAATCTGCATTGGCTCCTGCCGTAGGAGAACACCCAGCAAATGGCACGAGGACATTTTGAGACTCACCCTCATGTCTGAAATTCTTCTTCTTGAGAAGCAAAATGACCCCAAAGCTCAGTGCGGGGACATGCTGTCCTCCTGACCAGCTCTGCCTGCTGCCTCCTTGCCAGGTGCCATGAATCGGACCCCAGACACAGGTGAGAAGGACACAAAATGACAAGGGCCGTGGATTCCTTGGTTCAGGAGCGCGACACACTTCGTGCTCAGATGCGCCATCCGGCAAGCCCCAGCGTCCCCTCCCTGCCTGCAGAGGGCTCGGGGATGCCAGCATGCCGTCAGCTCTGGTCTTCAGGTCGTGTAGACGCTTCCTAGTTCACATTCCGCTTCTGAGCGGTTCCTTATCCCCACTACAGCTCTCTGGGGGGAGCGGGCGGGCGGCCACTGCCAGCCCGGGTCTCCGAGTGGCCCTGGGACCCTCCACTGTGCGCATTTCCTATGAGGAGCTGTCTGGCCCAGGAAGGCCCCGCTGAGTTCTGGATATCACCATTAAGGAGAACTTCTGCCCGTGTCGGGAAGCCCTGTGCTGCCCACGCCAACGTGCTGGCCCCACAGATGAGCCCAGGACTAGCCCGCTTAGCACTCAGTATAGACAAAGGACACGTCCGACTAATTGAATCCATGTGACAGAGCTGTTGTGTGATGACCTGGTGTCTCTGCTTCTGTCCGGTTGAAGAAGCCCAGGAGCCACATCGAAGAATCAATCTGCGGCCAGACACCTCTGCATGGTTCCATCTGTACCCATGTGGCGCATCTCCGTTGTTAGTATTTTGAGCTGCAGTCAGTCAGACCGTTTTCAATATCCTTTTATGGGAGGTATTATTTATAGCAAAGGTGGTTTGGTGTTAAGGGGAAACAAGTCAAGTGAGAAAATTAAAACAAACAAACAAACAAAATGACGCTGGGGGTAGTTTGTGGGGTCTCCCATGAAGGAAGCCCCTCAGTGACCCGAGAACTCGGGGAGTGCCAGACAGTCTGCCCTCAGAGGGTGATCCCCATGAACACACACGGGGGAGGCTTTGGAAGGGGCACACTGGGCAAGACGCAGTGGAGACCTGGATGCCGAGGAGAGAGGAAGGATCACCACGCACGTCCAGACGGTGAGTGCATGTGTGCCCTGCCTGCAGACGCTGGTCAGAGCTCGACCCGCCGCGTCCCCAGACGAGACAGAACCTCCCCTGTTCCCACACAGCTCTCCACGGCACCAGGTTGCCCTATTTTAACCCAGGACGGAAAGCTGGCTGTGGGGACCCTGACTTGTCAGATCTCCATTGGCGAATGGTGGAAGGAAATAGGGCTCGATTTCCTGGCTGTTTCAGAAAACACCTTCCTCTTGCTCCTAAGTGATCTGGGCAATTTGGAGCAAACGAGGTTCTGACTTTCTCTTCTGAATTATCCGGATACCGGCCCCTCCTCTCTGCCCTCCTAACCTTTCCAGATTTGATGCAGAGCAGAGATGACCCAAAGGCAATCACGCCATTTTGGAAAACCTCAGAATAAAGGGGGGCACGCAGGGTGTTTTACTCCACAACTGACGTTTCTTTAAAGCTGGGAAGAGACAGCCAGCCTCGTTTCTGTCGATCTTGAAGGGGGCCTGTCTCATAATTCTCTTTTCTCCTCCTTAGTCCCAGAGCGAGCGTGAGCCACCGCGCTGCTGGGAGTCTCTTGTCCACGGCGCCCCCAGACCCTGAGACCCAGCATGGGAGCCCCCCTCAGCTGCCCGTGGCTGGTCGGGTGCAGAGCACCCCACCTTCCTCTCGGTTCATCTTCTCCAGCTCCTGTGGAACCATCAGGTGTGGGTCACGAATGTAAAAGGACTAAGACATCTGGTCTTCTGGAGCCAGCGTGGGCCCGGGAAAGTGGCAGACACCGGGAAGGTGACCTGTGATCCGTCACCACTCCCTCGAGGTGTGGCCGCCGGAAGTGCCCCAGGGCAAGGGGGCTTCCGCCATTCTCATCTTTTGGGCGTGCTGTATAGTCTTGTTAGGCACCCCGTTTCTCAAACGATTGCTCAGCTCCCTGGTTATCGATTCCACGTGCACAGCATTCTTTACTCCTACGGCGTGTCTGACTGTGAGTGGGATTTCACGCGGGAAGCGAGCTGCCTCCACGTTACGTTTTGGGGACCTCAGTAGGAGAGTGTGTGTGGAATTAAAGCCAGTGCTGAAGTCTGTTCCCATCTACAAAACGCGGGCATGAGGGGGCTGCTGGACACACTGGGGGCAGGCTGAGAAAGCTGGCTGAGTTCGATGCATTGACAGACGGTCCTTCTGTTTGTTTTACAAAAAAAGTGTACTGATTGATGTGAGCAGGGGAGGGGGGTGCAGGGAGGGGAGGGAATCCCGAGCGGGCTCCCCACTGTTAGCGCTGTTAGATGCAGGGCTCAGTCTCACAAAGTATGAGAGCGTGACCTGGCCTGAAATCACGAGTCCTGGATCGGGAGCCAGCAGGAGCCTGAGTCCTTCTCTGCCTTGATCAGGATTCACAAACAGTCTTAGACATTGAAGAGCCACTTCATCACTTGTGCACAGACGTGAGGAGTGGTGGCCCTAAAACCAGAAAAATGTCCCTGGGCCCCTGACTCCTCACGTCAACTGAGTTAGAGCCTCTGCGCTCCTTCCCCAGCGGTAAGCACGGCACCCGCCTTTGTCACAGCTTGTTGGACGCTCGGTGGATGGCAGTGGCCAGGGCCACGGGGTGGGGTGGGCCTGGTGGGCCAGGAAAGAGCAGGTGCAATCACTTCAGGGGCGGCGGCTCCCCCTCCCCCAGCCTTGGACTCTGTGCTTGGAGTGACTTGGTGCAGGATGAGGAGCAGTTCATAGATGGGGGGGGGGGAGAAGGAGAAATTGATAACAGAGGAGAGAGATGGAAGAGTTGATGACTGAATGTCTCTGAGGACATAGGAGTCCAAGAGTGTGGCACTGGACACTCTTGAGAAGGGTCTGAGCTTCTGAGAGCAGAGATGGGGGAGAGGGGAGTAAGGTCGGAAGAAGGGGTAGGGTTGGATGAAGGGAGGGAGAGAGAGGGAGGGAGGGAAAGGGGAGAGGGGAGGGGAGAAGAAG